>PVIH01001063.1:115408-265129 GCA_004025045.1 Sigmodon hispidus | reverse complement strand
GAGGGGTTGGGGGGACTAAAATGGACATGGGGACCAGATTAGAAATAATCTCAAATTCCACAAAATGGGCTTCTGCTTGGGCACCTGGCAGTCACTTGCTGCTGGAGTGTTCTGGGGCCTGTTTCCTGGGTTGAAATGCTCTGTCTACTGTGCAGATTTGCTGTAGAACATGGAAAGTGTCTAGGCTCTCCCAGCCTCATTGTCTTCAGCTGTAACATGGGTAGGGACCATACCGAGCAGGCAGGGCTGGGTCAGGAAAACAGCTGGCAGCATTCATGTACCAGGTGTGTGCGAGAAGAGAGTCATCTCACCAGGCCTACTTGCTCAGTTCTGTTTCCTGAGACTTTGGGCCTCGGTCCTTCTGCCTCATACTTGTCTTGCCCACACTGAAGGGGTCTGCCTTAGGGCTCCCTGTCCCCCTCTGTCCCACACACCCTCCATGTGGCTGGGACTCCTCTCATCCCCTCAGACTCGAAGACTTTCACTTCGAACCACCTTCTGAAAACAGTGGTCCTTCCTAACACTGGGCTGATGGGGAAGGGTCTTGGCCCAGGTGAGACAGACAGACAGACAGACAGTCTCCAGGCTGCTTCATTTTCAGTGATCCATGGAAGAGGTCAGGAAGGAAGGTCCTGAGCACTCATTCTGCGCTGTCAGGGTGACATGATCCCACCTCCTCTCCGGGTAAGTAGCTGCTATTTTCTCAGCTTTTATCCTGCTTCAGGAATCCTGACTTCCTATTCTCTCTCTCTCTCCTCTCTCTCTCTCTCTCTCTCTCTCTCTCTCTCTCTCTCTCTCTCTCTCTTTCTCTCTGTATGAATGTATATGTGTGTGCACTCACACGAGTGAACAGGCATGTGTACACCAATGCAGAGGCCAAAAGTCAACATCAGATGTCTTTTTACTCACTCTTAGTTTTGGAGACAGGGTCTCACATTGAACCTGGAGCTCACTGACTGACGAGACCAGTGAGCCCCGAGGGATCCTCATGGCTCTGTCTCCCACCTCTGGAATTACAGAGACCTCTACCACTGTGTGTAGATGCTAGAGATCTGAATGTAGGTTCTCACGCTTGGCGGCAACCACTTGACCCACCAAGCAAGCTATGTAGCCATTTCCTATGTTCACGGGAGGTTTTCTGCTCACCCCAAGCAGTGAGTCAATTGTGTCTTAAAGTCCTCTCTAGGTAGATATGGAGGGATGGAGGGGATGCCTATAACATCAGCACTTGGATACAGAGGCAGGAGGACCAGAAGTTCAGATCAGCCTGAGCTATGTAGTAATTTCAAGGCCAATCTGTATTACCTGAGACCATGTCTCAAAAAAACCCAAAACAATCCTGCATCTCTGACACTTGTTAGCATACACCTTACTTCTCTGCTGTAAAACACGGAGGGTTCCCAGCCTCTCATGAACCCAGCACTGCTGCCTGTGAAATGCCAGGCAGGACTGGGTCAAGAAATCGGCTGGCAGTATTCACTCCATGTCTCACACAGACAGCAGAACCAACTGTCTCAGCAGAATTTACAACACTGTTTGCCCATCAGTGACTCTGGCCTTCCACACAGGCCATGATATAGTTCCCTTGATATAAAATTTCTTTAAGGCAACTGTAACCTGACTAGGCTAGGGACAGCTCAGGGTGAACTACCTGCTCTGCCGCTATGAAGACCCGAGTTTGAATCCCCAGTACCCACATATAAAAGCACTAAATGGGTGGATGTCTGGGCCTTGATGGACAGCCAGTCTAGTGGAAACAGTGAGTTCAGTGACAGACTGAGGGTGAGTGACTGAAGAGGACACCTGGTGTGCATGTGCATGCAGGCAAGTGTGCACATATACACACAAGCAAGCACAACACACATACACGCACACAATTGAGTAATAGATGACTAGGACTTGGATATTGCCAAATAACACAAGCAGATGCTGTGGATGCTTAGAACCTAACATGAAGGAACGGGGGAAGAGCAGGGCTGCAGAATGACACCAAACCTGGGGTGTGGCGTTGGGCGTGTATCTAGCTTTTTGAGGTGCAAACTCTAATGATTAGATCACACTGCTCTTCTGAAGGTGGTGTAACTAACACTGTGTCACGTGACAAGACTTAGCTGGTTGTCGCTACTCCTACCAGCAAGCGAGGAGGTCAGGATGGAACATGGCCATTGGTTTGCAGGTTTGTTGACGTCAGGACAGCTGGCAGGAGGCACAATGATTATTAGAGATTCTAGATTCAGGGCTTCAATTGCCCTGAATTGCTCAATGCCCGTGGCTTCCTTAAGCCAGGGCAGAGGTAATATGCTAATTGAGCCTGAGTCTGGTTTTATGCTACCACAGCCCATCAGTTGGCAGAGCCACATCTCAAAGCTAGGCCCGAAGTTTGGGTCCTGGCTCTCTCTGCCCCTCGACACTGTCTCCTAGAGCGGACTGTCATTGCGCAGGGGCCTTTTGAGGCTGTCACTGAGGCCCCACCCCCTCTTCTTCATCCTGATGATCTGGTTGCCTTTCTGTGCTGCTCTTCCTGAGGGAGGGAGTATAAGGTTCACCTACAGGTCCCTGCAGGTTCCTAGGTAGAGCCAGTTTTCCTGTCGCCTTCCAGGCCTCACGTCATAGGAATCAACTGTCTGCCTCATGGTGCCTGGGTTCTGGTTCACCCTCATCTGCTCTAGCCTCTCAGGGTCCATTCTGATCTGGCAGCTCTCTCCCAGGCTTCATTCTAACACAGGCCTGCAGGTAAGGCTGCCCTCCACCAGCCTGTGTTGGCTTTCTGAGCTTGCACTATGGGAAAGGTTGGGCTAGGGTGGCAGGGTCTCTGAGTTTCGGCTGGCCTGTATAAACCCTTATCTCTATTAGCTGTAATGAGGATAAAGATCTTCAGCATCAGAAGCATCCAGGCTCAGTGTCCAGCCCTGATATCCACCCACCAAAACAGGGCCATTCCCTAGCTTTTCGGAACCTGTTTCTTCACAATAGTAGCAGGGATAAGCCTAGCACCTGGTAGGTAACAATAAATAGAAAAGGCTGGGGCTGGAGAGATAGCTCAGAGGTTAAGATCACTGACTGTTCTTCCAGAGGTCCTGAGTTCAGTTTCCAGCAACCACATGGTGGTTCACAACTATCTATGATGACATCTGGTACTCTCTTCTGTATACTGTATACATAACAAATAAATAAATCTTTTTTTTAAAAAAAAAAAAAAGAAAGAAAAAGAAAAGAAAAGGCCAAGTGTGGTGGCACACGCTGATAATCTCAGAACCCAAGGAACTGAGGTAGGACGATCATGAGTTCAAGGTCATCCCTGGCTACACAGCAAGACTCTGCTAAACACTTCCTGGTGTCTGTTCATTTTACTTTGCCTGGGAGGCTAACAGCCCCCCGCATTTGCAGGTGAGGAGCAAGGTTTGAGACCCTGAGTTCCATGGTTTGGGGAGGCGTTGTGGAATATTGCTTTAGCTATGTAAAGATATGTTGCTGTTTTACTTTGTCTGTCAAAGGCACCAGATTGGTCTAAAAAGAAAAAAGCTGAACAATCAATAGCTAGGCAGTAGAGGAATAGGTGGGGCTGGTAGACAGAATAAGTAGGAGGAGGAATCTAGGCTGGAGAAGAGAGAGAGGGAGATGCTCAGGGCCAGACAGACAGACATATAGGACACAGGGAAAGAGGACATACAAAATAAAAGAAAGGTAAAAATCCTAGGGGCAAAATGTAGATGAAGAGAAATAGGTTAATATACATTGTAAGAACCAGTAGGATCAGCATAAGATAATGCTGAGCATTCATAACTGATGTCTTGATTTGGGAACTGGTTGGTAGTACAAAAAAGCCCACTACAGGAAGGTGAGAATCAGTAGGGCCCAGAGTAAGGGGGGAACACTGGTGAATCTCTGAAGACTAAATGAGGCCGGTAAGCAAGGCATTATGGTCCAAATCTGTAATTCTAACACCGAAAGGCAGAGGTGGGAAGGCAGAGGGTTTCATGGCAGCCTAAGCTATACAGCGAATTCCAGGCCAATTTAGAACTAGAACAAAGAGTTAGGAGACCCTGTCTTTAAAAAGAGGGTTAAGACTCAGGCGGTGGTGGTGTACACCTTTAATCCTAGCACTTGGGAGGCAGAGGCAGGTGAATCTCTTGAGTTTGAGGCCAGCCTGGTCTACAGAATGAGTTCCAGGACAGCCAAGGTAACAGGGAGACCTTGTCTTGAAAAACCAAAATAAATAAATGAGTTAGGGACTGGAGAGATGGCTCAGTGGTTAAAAAGTTGAAAGCCAGTATTGCTTTTTCAAAGGACCCATGTGCTGGTCAGTTTTTGTGAACTTGACAGTCACTTGGGAAGAGAGAATCTTACTTGAAAAATGGCCTCCATCAGATTAGTCTGGAGTCCCTGTGTGATTTTGGTTTGGTGAAAATAGTACTGAGGGACCTCGTGTCTTCCCAGAATCAGGCTGAGTCCCCTTGTTATTCTAGGCACTTTCAGGGTGATGTCTCTGGAAGGCCTGGCCAGCAGCTGCCTAGGGGTGTGAGGCAGCCATGCATGTGGCCCAGGTCACACCTACCTGTCAGCCCCACCCACCTTCTTCCTGGTCCCCAGTGGTCCTCAGGTGAGCACTGCTTCATGAAGCCCCTTTGTTGTGTCCTGAGGTTCTTTTCAGAGCCAGGTGCCAAACAGACTCATGCTTGGGGTTTGGGGAGACCTGCCACAACTGGCCTGTACTGGCTGGCTGGGCCTTTGTCTTCTGTTGGTGGAAGTGACCCTACACGGGCAGGAAGCCCCAACCTGTGCTATCAGGACAAGCTACCTCAGCCCCTCTCTACCCAAAAGGCCAGAGGACCTGGTCTCAACACAGTGTGTCCAGGCTCCCTATGCAGTCCTCACTGAGACCCATGGGGTTCTGCACAGCACACACAGCCTTCCCTCTGGGGGATTATGTGCTGAGCAGAACCAGGTGTTGCTATAAGGCCTTTGCACTTGCCCATTATACCTTTTCCCATCTTTCCTGGTCAGTTCAGACCTGTTACTTCAGACTCTCAGATGGCCTTTCTGACATCTCCCAGGGCCACCCACCACCTTAGTTTTCCTCTGAGCACCGCCTCTTTTTGGAATATCTGGCACTCTCCATGAGAACAGAGCCCTGAACCCCTCCCCCATTCATTTCTGTATTCTTGGGGCTGAGAAGAACATCTGAAATAGGTCTTATTATTTCTCACTATATAGCCCAGGCTGGTCTTGAACTTAGTGTTTACCATCTGGACCTCCAAACATCCTACACTGAGCACCTCATTGTGCAGAGATTAGGCACCTACTACTACCATGGTTCTGTACTAAGTGCTTTATGTCGGGCACTCCAAAGAAGAGGCGTGCCTGTCCATTTCATGACAAGCTCTTAGAGTTGAAGAGAACTCAAGGGATGACAGGAGGCCCAGGAATACATTTTCACAGGTTTGCTCCCTCTTCTTTCCCCAACTCTTTTAAGAGACTCAGCTGGGTGGTAATGCACTCGGGAGGTACAGAGGCAGCACTTGGGAAGCAGGGGCAGGTGGATTTCTGAGTTCCAGGCCAGCATCTATATATAGATGTGCAGCTAGGCCTATACAGAGAAATTCTGTCTCCAAACACACACAGAGACAGACAGAGAGAGAGAGAGAGAGAGAGAGACCTACTACTACAAAGCCGGCTGTCACTTTGAAGGTTCCTGCCCTTCTGAGGCCTTTCTTCTGCCTCAGGAAAACAAGGACCACAGTGACCAACTGTGTTGCCTTTTCGGCTGGTCTGACACTTGGGCGTGCTTGTGTGCATGTGTGTGTGCGTGCAAACCATCCTCCTTCCCCTCTTAGCCAGCTACACACTCCACCTGGCCCCTGCTTGGTCCCTCCCCTCACTTCCCACCCTTATGCACTGACGTAAGCACTGCTGAATCATGAGGCTGAGGTTTGAGGGCCAGATAGAGAATATGCACCCCGGAGAAGCCACAGGGCGACACACACACTCAAGTGTAGCTACCAGGGGCTTTTAGGTCACCGTCTGTAGTCAGCTCCGGGGAGTATGGCTTTTATCCCTAGCTGGCCTGCCACAGGCTTTCTACAAAGAAATGGGTCTGTGATTTAGACTTCTGTGATAAACACAGAATTTGCCAACTTCTTTTCAAACCAGGAGCCCCACCCCACCCCTATGCTATAAAACTACTTGCCAATTCAACCTATGCTTGAAGGAGGGCCTGGTTCCTGCCTGTGAAATGGGGATGCCAACAGAACCACAGTACCAGTGAAAAGCCCAGGTGAAAGGTAACTGGTATGCGACCGTGTAGGGGCTCCTCTTTGCCTTCTGGTCTATTTCCCAGGGGTAGGGGCTTGGCACCCAGGCAAGGTCTTCCCAGCTAGTCACCCTCCAAGCTCTAATTAGGGTCTGCAAGGTGTCATGAGTATTGTCACCTGATCTCTGCCCTGCAAGGGTAGAACATCATTAATTAATACAACAGGGTGGGGGCCAAAAAAATAAAGAAGAAATGGAGGGCAAACCAAATATGGCTTTCATCCTCCACCCCACCTCCCTGAAGGACTGGCCACCCCCAGCCTGGAGGACTCCAGCCCTTCTAAAACCACAAAGCAAGCCTAAGCTGGTCCAGCGTGCTTAGAGCAATCGCTAAACACTAAGAAAGCCACTGAAAGCATGTCCCAGGCTGCAGGGAATCACCATGACTCCTGAGGATGAAACAGAACATGCTTAGCCCCAAACTCGCTGTAACTCATCCACCAGTTCCTGGCCAGCCCATCTGGGTCAAGGCCAGGGTCCTGGGTCCTTTCTGGTGCCCGACAAGTGTCCTAAAACAGCTCTTCTACCTGGCCTCCTGGCACCACCCCTGTCTCACAGAGTTGGGCTTTCAGAGGCACAGGGAGGCAAAGGGAATTGCCCCAGCCACCATCAGCACCAGGGCCCCTGCCACCACAGACCACAAAGCAGCTTTCTGGCTCTAAAAAAGTACACAAGGCAGAGTAGGGTGGGAAGGAACAGTCAAGCCAAAATGGCTCATCATCCCCTCTGAAATACTTGATGGCTTGCAGAACCTGCCACTCCTTCCAAAAACTCGGTGAGCCCTGGACGCTCTGCCCCACCCTCTTCCTGGAAGTGGTCGTGGTCAGAGAAGCAAATAAGTTTCCTCTCTGTCATCCATTTCAAACTGATGCTGGGTGGACAGTCAAAAGGGTCCACTTCTCCACTAGGAGTGGCCTGGCACTAATTACCTGTCTCTCCGTTTTCTCCTCTATACATTGGGACAAGACAGTCCTAAGTGTCAAGGGCTGTTCCTGTAGAATTCACTCAAGCAAGGGTAGCAGAGATCAGGTACAGATACCCAGGAGAGCTCAGACCGGAGCGCCATCTTTCCAGACACACACCAAACCTAGCCTGGCAGTTTGGTCCCCAACGCTGTGGGTGGAGCTGTACACGATGCCCAACGCCCCCCCCCCCAGCATCCCCAACCACTTCAAGAAAGTCAATCTGCATACCCCTTTCCCAACTCAGGACGTTTGGCCAAAACATACTCTCCAGAAATCTTTTTTTTTTTTTCTTAAAAAAAACTTTCATAATAAAGTTTATTACCTAAACTGACTGTAAAAATATAAAATAGGGTATTCTGCACAGCAGAAAAATGAAGCCAGAGACCCTCCCCCACCCCTGGTTTGTGCAAAGATACTGGGAATATGTAAACATGGAGAGGTAGGAATGGAGTTCAGGTCCTGGCCCCAGACACAAGCTGCTACAACCAGGCGACCCGGAGGGAGCACCAGGAGGAAAGGCCCCCCGAGAGGCGGGATGGGGTCTCCGGCCAGAAGCCAGAGGCACCTCGCCCTCCACACTCACTCCCTCCGACCCAGGCGGGGAGGGCTCCCACGTGGTTCCAGGAAAATAATAATAATTAATAATAAGAAATAATAAGGCGCCCCCACTTAATGCTGCGAGCACGGCGGCGGCCGGTCAGATCTGGAAGGGGAAGGAACTCAGGTAGTCGCGGAGTACCGGGTTAAGAGGGATGCGGGCCAGGTTCTCGCGACCCACCGCGGCCACAATGCGCTGGCGACACAGCTCCTGCAGCGGCCGCACGCGGCGCTGGCGCAGCGGGGCCCCCAACATGCGGCGCGGCGCCGCCACGTAGTGCTCCAGCAGCTCGAAGAGGCAGTCGAAGGTCTCGCGGCTGCCGTCCAAGTGGAAGCGGCCGGCCTGGAAGTGCACGCGGATGCTCGTGGGTCCCGAAGCCATCTTCACGCTGAGCGCGAAGAAGCAGTTCCGTTGGCGACTGTCGCGCACCAAGAAGGTGCCCACAGGCTCTCCACGCAGCCGCTCGTGCGCCCCGTGCACGCTCAGGGGTCCCCAATAGAAGCCGCAGGCGTCCAAGAGCGCGCTGGTCCGCGTGATTCGTCTATAGTCGGAGTGGGAGCGGAACGTGCGGAAATGAGTGTCGCCAGGGGCCGGGGCCGGGACCGCAGGGGAGGGCCGCGGACGCGCGGGGGCCGCCTGCGAGGATGAAGACGAGGATGAGGAGGACTCTGGCCGCCGTCGGGGCTCTGCTGCTGGGGAGATCGCATTGTCGGCTGCCACCTGGTTGCGTGCTACCATCCTACACGAGGGGCCAGCCGGAGGGGTGGGCCATAGCGTCCGGGGCTGCGCTGATGGGGGAGACAGAAGCAGTGAGCCGGGCGTCTGGGTGGCGCTGGCCTGCCGGCGGACCCCAAAAAAAGAGGATGGAAAGCGGAATCCGCCCGGAGCCTCTGAGCCTCGGTGGGCTCATCTGCGAAGTAGGCTGTTCCCGTACGTGGAACCCTTCCAGGCTGGCAGTGGAGCCCAGCCTCCCCGCGCGCGTGGAGAAGGGGGCGTGGAGAGGGGCCCGACTCCCGGCCGTCCCCGCTGATGGCTCGCTACCCAGCGGCTGCCGCCTGCTGGCCACGCCGGGGACTGGAACCCAGGCAGGCGATCTGGGCTCTGGGCCGGAGAGGAGGCGCTGCCAGCAGCAGCCCCGCGCACCGGGGGCCGTCTGGCGAGCCGGTGGGGCAGGCGGGTGCCAGAGGCGTGGCATCCACGACCCTACTACGCAGTCTGCGAGGCAGTACTGCCGGGTTCTGCTCCCCTTCCTCCCATCCCCTCCCGACGCCTCCTCCTCCGCTGCCGCCGCTGTCCGACTCACCTGGCGGCGGGACGCGGGGCGCCGCGGCTGGGGTCTCCGGGGCGGCTGTCGCGCATGCTCCGGGGCCGGGAGCCGTGCAGCTGCCACGGCTGCAGCTCGCTCTGCTGCTGCCCGCCCCTGCATCAGGCCCTTAAACCTGCCAAGGAGGCCCCGCCCATCGGTCCCTCCCACCGCCGCTTTCGGTTTCTCTTTCCGGCCAGTCTTTTCGGGTCCCTCTTCTGCAGCTCTCCCTGGAGATAGTCTCCTAGCTTGGTCTTTTCTCGCACCTGCCCTGATGGGGACCTCTGCGTCCTGGGGTTCTGGCTCCGCCCCGAGTCTTTTGGTCCGTGTCTGGGATGGCCACCTTAGGACCTGGTGCCCGCTCTTTTGCTCTAGCCACCTTCGCCCCACATCCCTGCAGCCGGCCGGGTGGGATGTTCGTGCGACGTTGACACACCTCCTCCCCTCCTGGTGTCTGCGTCCTCCTGGTCAAGGCACCACCTCGCCTGGAGCCTGCGCCCCCGCAAGAAGCTCTTTCTTGCCAGGGTCCTTCCCGCCCAAGACCCAAAGGCCTTGGCAATCTCGACCCATCTTGGAGCCCGGCTAGCCAGTCCTGGAGCCCGGCGGGCCACCGCCCTCTCCTGGAGCCTCGGAGCCCGGTGCACAGACCCCTCTCGTTGGCCACCCGGACTGGCCTTGGCTAGGGTTTCCCAGGAAGCGGTGGCCTGACCGCAGAGGCTTCAGAGGAAGCCTAAGGCGGTGCGGGAGGGGCGCCCCCGTTCCCGGCCCAGTTCCTCGGAAACCGGGTGGGGTTAGGCTGGGTCCCCAGCGGCCTGGACTCACTCTCCCTGCGCTCATATTACGTGGGCATCTGGAGAAACTGAGGCCCAGGGTGGGACTATGAATCACAATGGCTGGGCACCTCCGAACGAACCGGGGGGCGGGGGAATAAGGCTTTCTCAGCTGAAATCCCCAAACTCTGACTCCTCACCCTCTAGACACCCCTAAGACTCCAGCAAGCATCTGCCTGCACAGAGGCTCCCGTGCTCCGTACAAACTTTGGGCTCGAGGCGGTCAGACCTATCATTAGGACACTGATTTCATGATTCAGTTTGTCCTGGAAGGGCCATGAGTAGATGCCTGACTGGTGGCGATGTTTATGAATGAAGACGGTGAAGAGACTCGCGTGCAAACTTCTGTGTCTCTCAGTGACGCACACTGCCCTCTACAGGCTTCTCTCAGATTGCTGCAAGTCGGCTCAGCTGAGCTGAAGCTCTTGGGCCAAGTCTTCCTGGTCTCCCTCCCTGCCTCAGTTTCCTCAGACTGAGCCCAGACCTCCACATTTCATCCTAATCCTAAGAACAACTAATTTTCCTTGTCTTGAGCTCTTTGAGTTTGTCGCTGGGGCTGGTAGTGGTCACTGGTGAGACGTCTATGGAGGGATGGGAAGGAAGCCGCTGAGTGGTGCTGGCCAGGGGCAGAGCAGCTGTCCGTCCACACCCTTGGTGGGTGATGGGGGTAACAGTGTGTAAAGGCTGAGCTTAGGCGCACGTTCTCCTCCAGCGTAGCCTCTTCTAGCCCATGACATGTGTTTGCATGCCTCTTTCAGCTCTGTGGATGTGTCCATCGCCCTGGTTACAAACTACTCCCAGTATTTGCTCTTCCTTACATCTGAGAGTGCCTTCTAGGGGTGTGTTGGAGCCACAGACACATGTTCTTGTCCTTTCCATTCCTTTTATTATTGAAATTGTGCCTCATATAGCCCAAGCTAACCTCAAACTTGCTATACAGTCAAGGATGGCCTTGAACTTGTGATCCTCCAACCTCTACTTCCCTAGATCTGGGATTACAGGGCAGGCATCACAATGCTTGGTTTTTGAAGTGCTGGGAACTGAACACAGGGCCTTGTGCATGCTGAGTCAGCACTCTACCAACTAATCTGCATCCCCTGCCCGTTGTTTTTGTAGAAGCTAAGGTCATAAACAGGCAAATGCTCTACCAACTGCTAAACTCCATCCTCAGCCTACTGTGATCCTTTAGACACCCCATCCCTTAGAATATAGACTAGAAGAGGATGAGGAAAGTCTCTTGGTACTTACTCCTAAGGTAGAGTATCCCTTGGGACTTGGCAGCAGGAGGGCTGGCACTGAGGTGGGTGGGCCTTCCAGAAGGTGACAAGGCTGGTGATCTAGCTCCTCCTGCAGGCCTGCCTTCCTGCCAGTCTCCTTGGCAGGCCTTTGCAGAAGGAACCCTATAAATAGCAGATGGCCCTAAGCCTTTCAATACCCCCACTACCATGGCAACTTCAGCAGCTGCTCAGGAGAGCCACCCTCATTCCCTTAGAGGACATGTCCTCTTACCCCTGCCCTGGCAAGCCTTGCCCATCCATCCTTAGGGACCATACTTTCACTTCCTTTGCTGTGACCTATTGCATGCAGCTGAGTGCATGCCAAGCACTTTCCAATCTTAAATCATTCCTGGGCCCAGTGGTGCAGTCTTTACAGCTGTGGAAACAGCCTTAAGTTCGTGGCACCGTGTACAGCCTTTGCACACAGTAGACAGCCTTTGCACTGGTCTGTCCACTGCACTAGACTGTCACACTCCTGATGGTTCCCTCTGCTGCTTTGTCAGCAGACAAACCAGTGTGGAGAGCAAGAAGCTAATCCAATTACTCTCACTGCACCCTTATGCTCCGACATGTCTCCCAGCCCCGAGTCTCCATCTTTGTAACCATGTACAAAGTACAAGGTGAGTCAAACGGATGGATGTTTTCCTCAGCCTGTTGCAGACAACTCAGTTTCAGTTTCTAAAAGTTGTAAATTCAAATTAATGAAACCAAATCCAGATGCCAAGGGACTGTGCTAAGACCATAGCTTCCTGGCCAAGGGGCCCAGAGTAGAGTGTCTCATGTCCCATTTATGACATAGTGTTTGCCACCTAAAAGGTGGTTATGTTCCCACCTTACTGGCCGCATCCTGACCTGTAGAAAGCCTTTCTCTAGTGGGGTGGGGGTAGGGGAGAAACCAAATCCTTTGGTTTCTCTTTCCAGCTTGTTAGTCTTGCTGGGAAATGCTGCCCTGGTCAGTGTGTGATTTTGAAAGTGCTCTTTGCTCGGACGCTCATGGGGGATGTGTGTGAACACATCCTAACCCTAATGGGGAAAAGGGGACTGGGTGTGTGATTTTAGGAATGATGAATTCACAGATTCCATGGGAATGGGGAATGGGCAGAGATCATTTTGTTTTCTAAATCACACCAATGACCACACACCGGTCTGAGTCTTCAATACAAGCCTTGCTTCACTGGTGTGGCTCATTTCTCTCTATTCCTGTGTCACATCCGACAGGGATTATGTCAGTGAGCCTTGAACACATTTAAGTGTTGGACAGGGCTACTTTACTAATTAAAAAAATACTACTGACTCAAGAATAGTCTTCCAGGGTACAAGCTTTAATCCATGTTGCATAGAAATTGCTGCAGTGACAGTTCCTGTAAGGTCAGTATCCTCCCAACATTGCCTAGTGATGGCTGTCTCCACTTGGGATCAAATGGACACAGGAACAACCTGGAGTGTGGTCTCACTTTCGTCTTCGCCCTAAAAGACAGGAATGGAAAAGGAGCCTTTAATACTAGCTTCCTATCCACTCCATCCAGAAGCCAATGCTTGTGATTCAGCTGGCCAGCTGCCCTCCTGACCAGCTGCGCCCCTTTTCCCTGCTCCCACGCACCAGAGTCTCCCACAACTCCACTGGACAAGTACCTGAACTACGCCTCTTAGCTCGGTGTGTCCGCTTCCTCCTCCTGACCACCTTTCTCTTGGTAACCTTCCCTTCCAAGGTCTTCCTGGTTTTGGAGGAGCCGCCACGGTGGCTGGTCCTTGGAGGCGTGTGTCTGGAGTGCATGGTTTGTCTGGTATGCCTTGTTGGCTGGCTGGGGCTGGAGCTGGAGCTGGAACTGGAGCCTGGGTGGCTTGCCTGGCTGCAGTTCCGGCAGTGATGGCACTGGTTACAGGTGTGACCTTGGGGCCGAGAGGAGCTATGGGGGTTGGGTTGAGTGGTGGAAAGGCTCTGCATCTTGGTGTCCATAGGAGGCCACACTTGGAGGTGCAGAGACCTCCTCCTCCTCCTCCTCCTCTTCTTTCAGCAGGCCCAGCTTTAGAGAGTCCCCACAGCCCTTAGTTATATAGCTAGGCCAATTATGATGGCACAGGCCACATAGGGTGACAGGTATGGCAAAGCCTTGCCCCTCACCCTCTCCTCAGGGCGGGGCAGCTTTCAGGACCCTGTGGGTCAGATTGGGTTGAGGCAGCTTCCTGTTTTATCCATGTGTACACACTTCTCCATATTCCAGTCTCCCTAGTTTGTGAATGGGGATAAGAAATTACTGCACTTACCCCACAGTGACTTTGGGAATATTAACAATTTATATCATGAGGTTAGATGAGAA
Organism: Sigmodon hispidus; assembly: GCA_004025045.1. Lineage (NCBI taxonomy): Eukaryota > Metazoa > Chordata > Mammalia > Rodentia > Cricetidae > Sigmodon > Sigmodon hispidus. The sequence continues at coordinate 251,529 of PVIH01001063.1, read as the reverse complement.
CCAGTCTGCATTCAGTGTTCCAAGGCCTTTGACAACTGCAGAATTCTCTTCCTTTTCTACCTGGTCACCTGGTGTCTGGCCTACCAGAAGAGGTATAGGACTGGGCTGGAACTGGAGCTAGTGGATGGGCAGTGAGGCAGTGCCCTATAGGTAGCAGAGTTACTAGGGGTTGGAGTGGGCTTACCTCCCCAGCAGCCTTCCCAGGTAAGAGGTTGAGGGTCAGGTCCAAAGCCTAGTTTGCATTGAAGTCTGATCTTGGGTATACCATGGGGTTCCCTCAGTCTGATATGAGCCCTTCCTTCCATTCTTTTGAGCCTGGGATGCCAGCCCTTGAGGCCTTGCAGTCTCTAAGTGGGACTCAGTGTTCAGTCTGCTCTAGCCCCTAGCCTGGAAAAGGTCAGGTTGTTCTGAGGCCAGTGTGCCCTGAGGCTCTTGTGCCCTGAGGTGTTGTATTTGGTTTCTGGTTCTGACCCACTGACAGGCAGTCCCGCAGAGACACACAGACACATTTTCTGCTGATTGACCAAGGGCCCAGGAATAAAACTTGCTAACTCCTTCATCTTCAGTCAACCCATGATTCTGTTCAGCCCTGTGGCTCAAACCTTTTCTCAGAGCAGCATTTCAGCTTTTCTTTTTTGTGTCTGCCGCCGTCTCCTTGTCATGTCTCTGTGGCATCCCCATGGCATCTCTGCTCTGCTGAGATGTTCCCAGAGTTTTCTTAGTCTGGTAGCCCCGCCCACACTTCCTGTCTGCCTTTGGCCAATCAGAATTTTTATTAAACCAGTAGGCGGGACAATTATTTACAATGTAACAGAATACAACCCCCCTACACTGAGGCAGGTGTGCCCTGAGGCAGGTGTGCTTTTCCTAACTTGAGCCACTTTACTGGAGCCACCTGTGATGTCTACTCTTGTGTTTCCACAGCTCTAGTGTGACACTGTCTCCCCTTCTGCCTGCATGGCCCTGCCCAAGCCTCTGTACATTGCACTATTCCTGAGACATGGAACTCAGAGGACAACCCTTAGGAATGCTTCCTCTCCTTGAACTCAGGCTGTCAAGCTTGATGGCAACTTTCTTTATCCACTGCAGCCATTAACTTGTCTTTTGTTGAAGAGTCTCAGTAAACTCACTGTGAAGCTGAGGACGACTCCACCTTCCTAGTGCTGGGATTTTAGGCATATGCAGTTGATTTCTTAATAAACATGCCAGATGGCTCATTGTGAAACTGCCTGGTTTACTGAGCCTCCCTATCCTATAACATCCTTTTCAGCCAGCTTTGCCTGGGAACATCTCAGTGACTCCAATTAGCAGGCTGAATGGTGATTCTCCTCCTCCCAGATCTGTGTCCTCATTCTAATAGCACGGAGCCTACCAATATGACCTTATTTATGGGAGAGGTATTTGGAAGTGTGTGGAAACTAAGAATCATGGGTTGTGCTGAACCAACTGAGTGGGCCTCCACATCCACTGCCAAGTGTCCTCACAGAGGATTGAACTGTCACAGAGCCAGAGTACAGCACTTGCTTAGCACATACAAGCCCTGGGTTTGATCCCAAATGCTTCTAATTAAAGGCACAGGTTGGGGTCCCATAGTCATAAACCCAAAATTTCTGGAGCAGTGGCTAGTGGTGCCTACATCCAGAGTTGTATCATCTAGACCCCTGTTCTGGGCAGCACACCTGAGACTGAGGCCTGGCTGTTCTTCCTGCTCACACCCTTCACTGTGTGGAGAGGAGACTGAACCATACCTGAAGGACCTTTATGAGCCTTTTTACTGATCATCTTTCATAGTTCCCAATCAGCCTTCCCCTTCCCCACCCCCTGGAAACCTTGTGTATTTACCATGAGGACTGCCATTGGGTTCCACTACCAGCTCTCCAGTGACTGGGACACAAGGGACAGCAAATGTGAGCCTTGTTAGTAGGCTGGTTGGAGGAGGCCTCTGTGTCAGGGTGAATGAAAGCCAATAGAAAGCAGGCCACTGCAAGGTCAGGGAAGGCTACACCTGCTGGTTCCCTAATAATAAGAGTTAATGGGAGATGGGATCAGGAAAGCTACAGATCCCCACTAGTGCAGATACCAAGATCTAGGCCTTCCCTCTGTGAGTCTCGAGAGTGTTCTACCTTGGCAAAAGGAGTGAGCCACCTGGGAAGCCAGAAACTACCTTCTCAAAGGTAGAAGCGGATGTCCAGGATGTGTGTCCTAGTCAGACATATGTCTAAATCTGTAATCTCAGCATTCAGAGGATGAGGCAGGATGTGATTGCCTCTGGTCTTGTTCTAGCCCACTCAATGCTACACAGAGCATGCCTCAATTTGAGACAGAGGTATCTGTCTCCATAGAGGCATCTAGCCAGGCTTCCAGAGTGGAGATGTGACGCTCACACATTCACACACATGCTCATGAAGGGAAAGAAGGAAACCGAGAGAATTCCTTGGAGACTCTTTATTTTCTGAATGTCCTCTGGAGTGGCGATGGGCATCCATCGCCGGGCAGACCTCAGGATGGGTCAAGAGTGAGTCTATTTGGGCTCGGGGCTCGGCTGGGCCACGGCGCTGTCCTCAGTGCTCTCCTGCTTCTCAGGCCCCAGCAACAGCAGTTTGCCTTTCACCGGGATCTGCTCCTCCTCCTCCTCCTCCTCTTCTTCATCCTCCTCGTCCTCTTCCTCCTCATCCTCCTCTTCCTCCTCACCCTCTGATGACAGGGAGAAGTTGTCTTGACTCACACAGGCCACGAGTTTCTTCATGGAGGACTCGTGGCCACGGCTATGACCTGTGTTCTGGGTCGTGCCATGTCCGATGCTGAGCTTGGCACAGCGGGAACCCATCTCCCACTCCTGTCTCTCTGGACTGAGGCACGCAACCTGAGCAGTAAGAGGATGTGAGGCTAGTGGGTGTGGCACTGACCTCACAAAGGCACCACCCTCCCCCACCTTGGAACTTGGAGTTATGCGATTTTCTAAGAACCACTGGCTCAGATGGGTCTATGAGGGGGCAGGGGCAGGATCTTTTCAAACTAGTGTGGCCCCACTAAGGTCCTGGCAAATGCCAGACAAGCCTACTGCCAAGCCAGGAACCCAGTGCCTAGTTTGCGATGGGAAGATGGCCTTACAGAACCTCTCCTGGGCCAGCCCCAGCTCTATACTTGCTCTCTTCCTGTGCCCTTGCTCCCCTTGTGTGGTTCTGTTTGTGTTTTAGAGTTAGGATTCCTCTTTGGGCAGAAAGATATTAGCGTTTCACCATCCTTTCATGGTTCAGGTTATGCCCTGACAGAACTGGGAACAGACCGTACTCCCTTCCCCTCCCCTCAGGCCCATGACGTTCATGAAAAGGAGACAGCAGCCAGTGAATGTCATGTCAAGCTTTATTTGGCAGGTGGCTTTGCTCATTACTCAGATCTTGTGGCTCCTTGGCAGCTCAGGACTCGGACATCAACGTGGAACGGTGGGTGCTGTGGCCTCGTGTGATGTTGTTTGGGCAGGTGGCTATTCCTTGGGCAGGTGATTTCCTTGGCTCCAGGCAGGATAGATGGGCCTGGGGAGGCTTAGTGGTGGTGCCTCCTACACTTCCTGCACCTGCATCTCCTCCTCCGGGATCTTTTGCAGCCTTTGGGAGAGAAAGTTCTGGTTTGCTAGGCTACCTGGGAGGGAGCAGGGTTTGGAGGGGGCACTCCTGCCTTGTTGGGCAGCAACATGGGTGGCCACAGCTCTGGGTTTCTTGGCTGCTTACCTCTGCGATGCCGCCTCCTGTGGCGGCAGGAGTGTCTCCTTCGCCTCCTGCATGACCGACGTCTCTTATGGATCCGGTGCAGTCTCCTACGCGAGCAGCGACGGTGTCTGTGGTGGTGGTGGCCCCTGTGTGTCCTCCCATAGTCCTCCACGCGCTCTGGGCTTAGCCCTTGCCCCTGTTCTTCCCGTCCATGTTCTTGCCCAGGCCCCTGGTGCAGATGCTCACTGGGGCTCCTTGTTCGGTAGCGAACCATATTGCCAGGAGATCAGGAGGTTCTGGGCTGAGGCTGCAGCTGACCTGGATGGGAGGAGGAGGACAGAAGCCTCTCCACCTGCTCTTGGTGGTGATGATGGTCTGGTGTGGGGGGCTCTCTGGGGGTCATATATAAAGGGGAACCCCACTGTGACCTGGCGGCCCACCCCTGATTGTTCCCGCCCTGCTCAGTCCCCTCTGTGAGGACAACATTGGCTCACAGGCTAGGACCAGGGGCCGAGTTACTCACCACACCTTGAAGCCCTACTAGCATGCTGGTCACAAGAAAATATGACCAGGGTCTTAAGATGACTTTGGACTTCTATCCTGGTCCCTTTGCTGTGTTGCATGGTGTATCATGGTTGTATTGCTAAATCACCTCTAGCCCCAGTGGGAAAAGCATCTCCATGTGCAAATAAGTGCCAGGCATATTCTCATGTATCATCCATGGGGGAAACTGAGGCACAGAAAGTGGGTTGTTCAAGGTCACTGTTGAGCCAGAGTTCAGAAGGTAACGTGGCTTCAGAGTCAAGGATATGCTTCCTTCCAAAGCTGGCATCCACTCGTGGTTTTTTTCTATGTATCCCACTAAATCTGCCTTTCTTTGCCCTACACACTGGGTTTAAAGGTGTGAGCCACCACACCTGGCCCCTGAGGACATCTCCTGAGGCATACTTGAAACATAACACAGTGCAAAGATCTGAGCAGCAAATAAAGTGCATCTCAACATGATTTTTCCATCGTGGAGTATACGGGGGTGGGGCAGAGTGACAGACCTCAGGTCCTGATAATTCCTGAATATTACCATGAGCAAAGAGCGCTCAGTACCACAAAAACCAAGCACAAGTGTGCAGAGGCCCCATGAGCCAAGTGTATAAGCCAAAAGTGTATACACTGAGGATTGTAAGTGCCCAGGCCCCTATGGGCTTATGAGAAGGGTGGGTATTTACCTGTCACACAAATCCATTTCCCTGGCTCAGCAGTTCCTGCCTGCCTTTCCGACGATCTTTGAATGGGGCCCAAGACCTCTTTAAATGACCCTAATGTCTGCCATTGCCATGGTGAGGCCCTCAAACACATGTCGGGATGTGTAGAGGTGGCTGGAAGACGACATTATTGCTGTCCACAAACACATGTCAGGATGTGTAGAGGTGGCTGGAAGATGTATATTGCTGTCCACAGGTTTGAAGGCCCTCCCACCTGACCAGGTTTGAAGGCCCTCCCACCTGACCACTTGAATCCCCTTACCCACATTCACCCACCATCCTCCTACCTTCACCCACCATCCTCCCACCTGACCATTCACTTGAATCTCTTTACCCACATTCACCCACCCAGAATCTAAGAACCAAGAGACATATATAAGATGAGCTTTCAACATCCCAGAGTCTAAGAACCAAGAGGCATGTGAACCAAGATAAGATGAGCTTTCAACATCCCAAGAGTCTAAGAACCAAGAGGCATGTGTAAGATGAGTTTTCAACATTTATTGACAGGTGGCATTGTTCCTTAGCAGGCTCCTGTTTTCATTGGATGGTGGCATTTTTCAAGATGTGGCGAGAGGCTCTTGAAGTCTGGTAAAATTCTCAGGCAGGAGTTGTGATGGACTTGCTATTCTGGGCATCTAGTATTTTTTACACCTTAGGGTGTATGTGCGGCGGCGGCGGCAGCATCCTAGGGAGATAAGAAAGGTGGTAAGGGGGGATTTCAAGGTGGTGAGGGGGGATTTCAAGCTGTGCCCAGTCCCCAGACCAGCCAGGCCCCCAGCTCACTTCGCCTCCTCCTCCGGCAGCATCGCCTCCTCCGTCTGCGACATCTTCGCCTGCGGCGGCGGCATCTGCTCCTGCTTTTGCTTCGACAGCATCGGTATCTGGCCATGGTGCTGGCTTGGCCGGGAGCTGGCTCAGAGCAGGGGGCACCACCTGGGTTGAGCCAGCCAACCTGTGAGCAGGTGGAATTTGTGGGCTGTGGTTGGAGGGCTCGAAAGCTCTTCCTCTTATAGACACAAGGGGCCCCTGAGAATTATGAAGTCAAAAAGAGCCAGGACCTCATAGACCATGGCCAGTGAGGACCTGTAGCATGTCCAAATATGGGCATGAGAGGGTGCACAGGGTTTTGACCTCAGCAGTTACCTGTGTCACAGTCAAGAAATGAGGATGATGGCACCCTCTAAGACTCAGCTTAGGTGCCAGCGTGTGCCTGCCACATGCCTGCTTCCAGGCTAGGCCCTGACAGATCATCCAAGGCCAGGCAGGTGGGTGAAACAGCCATACAAAATTAGAACTGTTAAAAATCTTCAGACTTCCCAGAGGATGTTTGCTGAGGGCACTTGACATTATGAAAGTTAGTGAAATGAATCCAGAGGATCTCAGGCTGCAGGTGGAGTCTGCTCCAGGCCCTGGGCCCTGTTAGGTGCATCACGTAGCCACATGGGTGCAGGCGAACTTTTGGACATTACCAGACAGGAGATGAATGTGGGTGATGCTGCTGGCCTCTGCTTCTAGAAGTTCACTTCCTGTCATGGGATTTTTATCTTGGTTGCTGCACAGCCTGAGTGGGGAGATAAAAATGGAGGCCCAGGAGGTGGGGGAGGCAGCCATGGGGAATTGGCTGACATGGAATGTGACCTGTTCCAGGCTCCTGGGAACTTTAGGCTTGACATCTGGCCACAGGAAAAGGGGGCATGGGAGGAGAGAAAGGTCATCAGTATCCTGGTTCTGGCGACACACTGGTGGGCAAATCTGTTCTTGCCGGCTGCTTCTGAATATCTGTCTAAAGGCGCAGTGAGGCCTGGAAGGGAGCAGTGAGCAGATGGATGGGATGTGAACAAGTAGCCAGTGTGAGGAAAGTCTCAAAATCATCTCCCTCATCAAGGGCTCTGGATTACACTCAGCCTTCAAGTTCTGTCCTCAGAGGCTCATCATCCGAGAACAGGGCTTCTCAGGACAGTCATGCAGTTGTGAACTTAAAGCTTCTAGGTAAGGGTCTGAGGAGAGGGTAGAAGTCCAGCCCAGGCTTTGCTTGTGAAGTCAGACTCCATACCTGGGTATTTCTCACACAGGACCTGTCTTTTTTTGGTTTCTAATTTTATACTCAGAGTTTGAATTTTCAAGTTTGAACAAAGTTGGATGACAGGGATAGCCTTGACCTTCTGGAAACCCAGCCACACACCCCTGTCCAGACTAAAAGGAAGAAGGGAAGGGGGAAGGGGTGAAGGTGTCACTGTCTCAGACGCCTCCCGGCCTCTGCCCATGTTCTCCCATGTGGCTCCAGAGCTCTTCAAGCCTGGCAGAAAATGAGGGTCCAAGGAAGCAGGTAGGGTGCACTCCAGAGAGAGAGCTCAGGCCTCCCATGGCCAACCTGCAGGTGTCTGAAGATCAAACCTGGGTCACCAAGAGCTGCAGTGGATGGAACTGAGTAGGGTCAGTGTTCACTGAATGGTTCGTCCATCAGCTTGGGGTTCAATGCAGGGCCCACACTTGAGGGTGGACATTGTATTTCCTCGCCTCAGGATATCACATCTTCACAGCCATCGAAACCCTTCCACACCAGAGACCCCCCTTGCCCATCCTGGCCCTTCTGTCAACTTATGTTTGTCAGAGTGGATTCGTGAGTACTTTATACTTTTATTAGTTGATTCTCTTGCTGCTGTAACAGAATGCCTAATGGAAGAAAGCAATTTCAGGGACAAAGTGTGTTTATGGTGAGGTTTGGACTCACAGTCTCAGGAGTTTTGAACCCACGATGGCAGTGGAGGCATGACAGCTGGAGTGGTTCCATGTGCAGTAGTGGGAGCTTGTAGTGAGTGCGATGGTTGATACTGTCGATTTGGCAGGATCTAGAATCACTTAAGAGACAGATCCTTAAGCATTTCTGTGGACATCTCTGGATTAGGCTAACTGGGATAGGAGGCCCCTTGGGCTGGGGTCTCGGACTCAGCGGGCTGAGCACCAGGGCTCATCTCTCTGCTTCCTGGCTATGGTTGTGGTGTGAACAGCTGCCTCACCCACCATGACAGGCTGTGCCCTCCTCACTAAGAACCAGACAGACTCTCCCTTAGGATATATTGTCGCCGTATTAATACAGACAACTGAACGTGTGGCTTTTTCACATTTTCCTGGATCAGGAAGCAGAAACCTGACCCCAGATTTGGAGGTGGGCAAAACCTCCAAAGATCTCCCTAGTGACCTGTGTCTACCAGCAAGGGTGCACATCTCAGAGGTTCCATAGCCTCTCAAGATGGTGACCAACTCTTCACACACATAACTTCTCTCGCTTCACATTTGGACTTTCATGGTCAGAACCTGCCTTTGGATCCTCCTAGCTCTTCCAGACTCATTTTGTGTTACCTGGTCTGGCTTTAGAGCCGCCACATCTCTGAGCAGCTCCCTCAGAGTGGCATTCAAAACCACGTGGGCTCAGGTCCCCAACCATTGGTTACTGCTGCTTACATACGCTCTTAATAGTGATTCTCTGTGTGTTCATGCCTATACATTTTTCTAGATACATGACAGTGTATGTAATTATTTCCATATGTAACTGGGATGGCTCATTTTGACTGGAATCCTGAGCAAAAAAAAAAAAAAAAAAAAAAAAAAAAGTGTGCCTCAGGGAGTTCTCAGAGCAGATTAGAACCAGAGGGGTCCCAATGTGGTGACTAGTTCAGCCTTCAATAGAGGCTGGATTGGAGCTTGTTAGAGGAAGTGGCTCACTGGGGGTGGTCCTTTTGACTACATGATGTCCTGGTCCCTTTTCTGTATAGAATTTCACATAACTCTGTTACTATGATGTTCTGTCTAAGCCTATGAGACCAGTGACCACAGTAATGACTTTGTGCCCCCAACTGCTGAAGTGACAGGCTTGGGCTACAAAAACCACTCATCCATTGTGATTTAAGTAAAGCCTTTGGCAGGAGTACCATCCCTATTTCTTGGAGCTGAGGTACTGCAGGAAGACTTTTCCTTCAGCATGGAGCTACAACCCAGGTCTCAGTATGCTTGGTAAAGGGCTCTGCCTTCCCCCCCTTTATTCTGTCCTCTTATTTTCCCCAGGAATATCAATTTCCACTGTTCTAAGTCCACCTTCCTATGATTACATGTGTCCAGCAGCACTAGCGTCCTCTGGGGTCTTGGAATCTGAGTGTCTCCAAGTGATGAAAAGTGTTTAGGGCTGTTGGAGTTTCAGCATGCCATTATGCCCTAGTATCACACACATGCTCATTGGCTGTGTTTACTGAGAGAAATGGAAGGAGATGAGAGAGAGAGGGAGGAGGAGAAAATGTGACTTATATGAACCTATGTGAAGGAGGAGAAGGAGATGCTGGTCTCCATGGTGATCACAGTGCTGAGGTCTTCCACTGTTGCTGTGTGTTCCTCACATGGATAATTGTAATTACAGAGGCCGGGTCAGGAGCCATCTCCCCATGGCCTGTGCCCTGTGCACAGCACCCACCCATCCGACAAGAGGGAAAGGGCTTTGAACGGGCTGCTTCCAAGTAGCTGAGGATGACCCTGAACTCTTGGTCGTCCTCTATGTGGTACTTTGTAATTGGTCCCCATAATCCAAAGGTGGTGCCACTATTAGGAGATGGAGCCTTGTGGATTAGGTATGGTTTTTTTTGGAGGAAGGTGTCACTGTGGAGGTGGGTTTTGAGGTCTCATATATGTTCAAGATTTCGCTCAGTGTCTCAGACCACTTCCTGTTGCCTGCAAGTTATAGGAGTCTCAGCTACTTCTCCAGCACTATGTCTGCCTGCACACTGCCATACTCCACCATGAGGATAATAAACTGAACCTCTGAACTGTAAGCAACCTCCACAATTAAATGCTTTCTTTATAAGGGTTGCCATGATCAAGATGTCTCTTCACAGCAGTAGAAACATTAATTAAGACACCCCATGTCCCCAGTTCTGGGGTTACAGGCATGTACAACTACAATAAATTTTTAAGTTTCCCTTTTAACTGATACATTTCAATAGAGAACCATGTGATAATGCCATATGTGTTCACACCATAATGCTTAAACCACAGTAAAGCAAACTACTTCCCTCAAACATCCATCGTGTCTTTTTGTTTATGTGTATGTGCTCGGGTACCAGAGTGTGAGAGCATGTGTATGCATTTGTGTGAGTACATAATGTGTGTGTACCTGTGTGAATACATGTACCTGCAAAGCCAGATGTCAACACTGAATACTGTTCCTGGGAACCTTGCTTTTCTGAGCCATCTCCCCAACCCTTGTCATTTATGGTGGAAACATTTGGTCTTCTTTGTTGTGGGTGTTTGAGGGTATGCAGTTTGAGAATAAGGAAAGAACAAGCCAGAAGTGTGGGTGACACATACTTTCAGTCCAGCACTCAAGAGACAGGAAGATCTCTGTGAGTTACATGCCAGCCAGAGTTACATAGGCTATATAGATACTGTCCAAGAAGAAGAAGAAGAGGAGGAGGAGGAAGAGGAGGAGGAGGAGGAAGAAAGAAAGAAAAAAGGAAGAAAAGAAAGAAAACAAGGCATAGTGACTAGTTCCTATAAGCCCAACACTGAAGGTTGAGGCAGGAGAATTGCCATGAATTCAAGGGCAGCCTACCCTACACAGTGACTCAAACAAAGAAAAAGGCCAGGGAGATAGCACAGTGAATAAAGATCTTGCAAGTATGAGGACCAGAACTTGAACCTTCAGAACACACATAAAAGCTAAGCAGGTGGGGGCTGGAGAAATGGCTCAGAGGTTAAGAGCACTGACTGTTCTTCCAGAGGTCCTGAGTTCAATTCCCAGCATCCTCATGGAGGCTCACAACCATCTATGATGACATCTGGTACCCTCTTCTGTATACTGTATACATAATAAATCTTTAAAAAAAAAAAAAAAAGCTAAGCGGGTGTAGTAGCCACCCATAATCCCAGCACTCAGGAGGGAGAGACGGGATTTCTGGGGACAACTGGCTAGTTAGACTGGATGGAACTGGCAAAGTCTACATTAATGGAGAGACCCTGCCTCAATAGAGTGTAATTGAACAGCCTCAGGCCTTGACACATGTTTACACATCACATACGCATATCCCAACACATACATGTGGCCACATATGTCTATAGACATGCACATCACACACATACATGCAAACAAACAGTAAATAAAAGAATAAGGATCAGGATCTGGAGAGGCCTCGGTGAATAGAAGTTCCTGCTAATAAACCCTGACGACCTGACCTCAATCTCCAGGACCTACACGGTGAGAGAAGAAAGCTAACTCCCATAAATTATTCTCTGATCTTCACACTCCTACTGCAATCCACTCACAAACATGCACAGCACACAAAATAGATAGTGCAGTAAAAATTAAGAAAAACAAAAAACAACAAAAAAAACCCAAAGCCCAGTATCCTGGCTCCAAATTGTAACCTCAGCATTTGGAAGTCAAAAACAAGGTTTGAGAGTTTCAGGCTAACCTGGGCAACACAGTGAGACCTCTCTCAAAAAAGCAACAGAACAGGAAAACATTTTAAGAAGTCAGTGTAGTTGGCTAAGTAATGTGGTGGAGAGAGGTCAAGGCACTTGAGACCTAGAGGGGCCACAAGGGAACCCACTGCCTTGGATCTTGGTGTGAGTGATGAAATAAATAGTCAATAACTACTAAGTAGTCCCTGTGTGTTTCTCAAGGATGAGCAGCCAGGCTCTGTGGCCCCACACACCCACAGGTCCCATAAGATGCTCTTCTGACAGGAAAGAGAAACTCAGTAGCCAGCTGGGGTTCTTGCACTTTCCCTACCGGCCCGCCCAGTGCATGCTTTGTGGCTAGCAGTGGCAGCTGGCTGTTCCCAGTCAGCCCTCTGCACAAGTGCACAGTGTTCTACACCCCAGGGTGGCTGCAGAGTCTGGAGGAACATCACACAATACCCACAGCCCCAGCAGCAAATTACTTCATACCCAGGCAAGAAGCTGTTCCTTCTAGCAGCAGCCTGCTGCAGGAACTCACTGTGTGCCTGGGCCTTGGCTTCCCCCTCTGCAAGGGTACTAAAGCCCTATAGTTATAGAAATGTCTGTGCATTGTTGTGTGGGATGTCAGAACAAGAGTGCAGAAATACAAATGGCTTAAGAGGGACTATTGGTCTGGATTAAAACTGAAGAAAGGAAGCCAAACCCAGCCCACTATGCTCTTCTGAAAAGAGAGGAAAGCTGGTCTGAATACACACTGCATCTCCTATTGCTGTCCAGGTTGGGTTACAGGAAGAGGAACGAACGCAAGACACACAGCCTTTGTCCTGCTGGTCACAGCATGTGAGCAGGATCACTATACTGTTGATTTGCCCTTCCTGCTGGGTCTACTCCCAGACTGGAACTTTTGGAAACAGCACCTATAAGACTATCTTGTGCATTTCTGTTCACCACTATCCTACCAGGAGGAAAATAGAAGGGCAGTATCGAATCTAGGCTTAGATGGCTTGTAGTCCCAGATACTGAGGAGGCTGAGGCAGGTGGATTGTTTGAGCTCATACATCAAAGATCAAACTAAACAACATGGTGAGACCCTAGCTGGAGGAGGAGGAGGAGGAGGAAGAGGAGGAGGAGGAAGAGGAGGAGGGGGGGGGAGAGAGAGAGAGAGAGAGAGAGAGAGAGAGAGAGAGAGAGAGAGAGAGAGGAAAGAGAAGAGAGAAAGAAGAAAAGGTCTGGGGCTAACCTAAGTAGGCAGAGGGCTCATCTGGCATGCACAAAGTCCTGGGTTTGATCAACAGCATCACATAAAGTGGGGGTCCACAGTTTCAGATTCTGCTGCTATAGTAAACACCATGACCTAAAGCACCTTGGGGAAGGAAGTGTTTATTTCATTTCACAGGTCAAGGGGGCCAAAGTAAAAACTGAAGCAGAACCATGAAGGAACGATGTTTATTGATTCTGAACAACCTGCCACCTGCCTAGAGATGGCATCTCCCACAGTGGGCTGGCCCTCTACATCAATTAGCAATCACTAAAAAAAGTCCCCCTAGACATGCCCACAGGCCAATCGGATGGAGGTAATTCCTCAACTGAGATTCCCTCTTCCAAGTGTGTCACATCGGCAACCAAATTAGCCATCTAATTGGCAAATATGTGGCTGTCTTTGTCTTCAGATACCTTAGAAAGGGGAACCCAAGGCTGGAGGCTACACATCTGTTTACTGTGAATACCTATTAATCCCTAAAATGTCCCACCCAAACAGAAAATACTGCTTGCTATTTCTTTCCCCGTGTAAATGAAGATGTTTGTTTGTTGTTTGAGACAGGGTGCCTTGTAAACCTGGCCGTCCTGGAATTCACTACATAGCTGAATATAACCTTATAAGTATGGTTCTTCTGTCCCCACCTCCTGGGTAGTGAGGTTACCCAGTTTTATGTGGTGCTGGGGTCAAACTCTGGGCTTTGTGCATGGTAGATGAGCCCGTTAGCCCAGACCCGTTTGCTTCTGTTTTGAGCTAGGGTCTTACTGTGTTGCCCAGTCTGCTCTCTGATGTGTGGTCTCAGGCAGTCTTCTTGCCTCAGTCTCCTCAGTATCTAGGATTCAAGCTTCATACTGCCTCTCTATTTTTCTTTTGGTAGCACAGTGGTGGCCAAGGGTAGGATCAACAATGAAGCTCTGGCCACAGGCCAGCGGGTGGCACTGGCAATGGTGCCACCTCCTTCTCAGACATATTCCTGGTCACAAATCATAGCTTGGTCATAAGGATCCTAACAGAATAAAGTGAGCCTTTTCCAGTCTGCTTGTTTAGAATGTACTAGATGACTTGTAGTGGCAGTTCTCAAAGTACTGACCTGGCACTTGGAAGAAATCTGGAAATTTCTTTTGGAAAGAAATTTGGATTCTACTCATACCTATTATGAGGAGGGCAAGATGCCCTCTCAGGACTGGGCCTTGTACAGTGTATTTCTGTTGAATTCCCCAAGGGATGTGAAACATAAGGCCTGTCAGAGCCACTGCCCAGAGCAAGGTAGCAATCATAGGCCACAATTGGCCTCAGTGTCTAACTTCCTGTTGCCTGCAGGTCCTGCACTGAGGTAAAGCTTAAGTCTGGCTAAACAGCATTTTAATCCTGGGACTAGACTGCAGGGAAATCAGCTAATGATAGTCAGGTTGCTTCCCAGGGCTCCAAGGCTGCCAACCCTTTCTTGAATTTCACTTTCTGTTTCCTGGAAAGGCCTGGCCTTCCCTGTATCGGGCCCTACCCAGAGTCCCACCACCCAGGCACCTACTGCACATGGTGCCCTATTCCAGACTATCAGATAAGTAGTGCCCCTTATAGGTGTCAAGGTCAAAATTATAGACACCCAGGCTGGTAGCCCTACCTTTGGCAGGCAGCCAAGTTTTGGTAGCAAACATCTGGAAGCAAGCGTGGTGTGGTGGGGTGAGATTTAACAACCCACAAGGCTGTGTACAGCACTGATAGTTGGCACCCTACAGAGGAGAGCAAGGTTGGGTCTGGTATACCAATATTCCCATTCCTCCCTTCTGTGGGAACATGCCATCTGTACCAGCAGGTACACTGTACTCCTTCAGAACGGCCCCTGAGACTGAGCACTGACCTGTTTGCAGGAGCCGTGCAACCGGGAGCATTGTAGAAGGGATTGGCTTCTAGCCTGTGGTTTCTGCTAAAGCCTGCACAGGTGTGATGATTGAGTGCTGTTTGTTTGTAATGATGATCTGTAAGTCATGATGTAGTTAAGGATAACCTTGAGATAACCTTGAATTTCTGGTCCTCCTGCCTCTACCTCCCAGGCCTACAAGCATGTATTATCACACCAAGTTTCCATGGTGCTGGAGCTGGACCCAGGGCTGTGTGCTAGCCAGCGCTTTACCAACTGAGCAACCCCAGTCCCTATTGTTAGTTCCAGAAAAGTCAGCAAAACAATGGCTTTGATCTTGAATTAGCTTTCTAGGCCATGGCCTGTGGTGCCTATAGTTTGGGAGAATTGAGTCCAGTTTGAGGACAGCCTGAACTACCTGTCTTGCTTGAGATGGTGTCTCATGCCTTTAATCCCAGCACTAGGGAGGCAGAGGCAGGCCATCTTATCTATAGAGCGAGTTCCAGGTCAGCCAGGGCAACAGAGAAACCCTGCCTCAAAAAGCAAAGCAAAACAAAGAAGATCCTGCCTCAAAAGAAAACAAGAATTTGGGGAAATGGATCATTTGATAAAACTGTTTGCTGTACAAGCATGGGAATGTGAGTTTGGATTCCTGCTTCCCATGTAAAAAGCCCATCACAGTGACATGCAACTATAATCCCACCACTAGGGAGGCAGAAACAGCTAGACCCCTCGGGCTCATTGGCCAACCGGCCCAACCTACTTGGTAAATTCCAGGTTCCAGGGCTCCTTCCAGAACACCCATATGGCAGCTCACAACTGTTTGTAACTCCAGTTCCAGGGGATCCAACACCCTCACACAGACATACGTGCAGGCAAATCACCAATGCACAACATGAAAATGAATAATCATTAAAAAACAAAACAACAAAAACCCAACAAACAAAAGGAAAACACAGTGGAGAAGGAGCCACCAGCAGCTGTGGGCTAGGACCTGTTAGTAGAATAGAATAATTCCAATGATCAGGATTAGCACACTGCCTGGTACTATTCCAGGAATTTATAAACTCAATACAAGGTGAGGCATCCTCAACACCCTCTAGCCAAATCCATAAAATCAGTGCTGTCTTCTTTGTGTAGCTTATACCTCCATGTAAAGAGTCTCCATACAGGCAGACAAATTTGTTTTTCCTTTTGGGACTGATATTGGAGGAGACAATATAAAGTAACAAAAACAATAACAACAACAAACCAGCTTCAGACCATCTGGAAATGAACTTGATCTTTTATACAGCATCCAGCACGGCACTGGGGCCTCCTACTCTGTCTCCCTGCTGCATCCAGCTGAGGGAATGAGGCTGGAAGACCTTGCCCTGAGCATCTCTCTCCAAGACTGTGTTCTCCATGACAGCCTGGAAACAAAGCCACCCACTTTATTGTTTAGTGTTGTGAGTCAGAGGGTCAAATTGCTCTAGAGAGATTCTCAGAAGAGGGATCAGGCTTCAGAGGGAATAGGCAGGGGCAGGTCCCTGCAGTTGTGTCACCGCAAAGGGAACACCCTCCTCAGCACAACCGCTCTGTCCATCCCTCCTTCCTGTGCAACAAGTGACCCTGGAGCCTCCTGGGCATACCCCATCTGCCCCTCCATCTGTAGATTCCAGAGAGCTCTGCTGTCCTGCCTGGCTCCTGCTAGCCTTGCTAGCCATTGATTGCTTTTCCCCACCTATTCTCTGACCCTGGCCCTTTGGGGCCAGGCAGCTGAGTGACACTGACCATGTATAGCTTGCCCTGGCTGGTGCTAACCAGCTATCCTCCTGCTCTAGTGCTCAACACTGTGCACCTATGGATCCCATGTGTGAAGTCAGATTGGCTCCTACTAGATTATGTAAAAAAGACTAGCAGAGCTGGATGCAGTTCAGTTAGTAGAATGCTTGCCTAGCATCATAAGGTCCTATATTCCATTTGCAGAATCCCATAAACCCAGCACACATTTATAATCCCAGCCCTCGGGAAGTGGAGGTAATGGGGTCAAAAATGCAAGGTCATCATCAGTTATGCAATGAATTTCTTTTCTTTCTTTTTTCTTTGTTTGTTTTTCAAGACAGGGTTTCTCTGGGTAGCTTTGGAGCCTGTCCTGGAACTTGCTCTGAAGACCATGCTGGCCTCAGACTCACAGAGATCTGCCTGCGTCTACCTCTCAAGTGCTGGAATTAAAGACATGAGTCACGACTGCATGGCTAACACAGTGGGCTTCAAGCCAGCCATATCTATACAGAAATTCCCTGTCTTAAACAAAACAAAACAAAGCAAAAAAGATGGATGGAATAATTAGTAATCCAGGCTTTATACACTGCCTAGTACTGTTCGAGGGACTTACAAACTTGCTGAAATAGGTACTACAAGCCACACAAATTCCACTGCAGATGCAGGATTTAAGCTAGGGATGGCTCCCTCACCTACATTTTATGTCTGAGGCCAGTGGTTTCCAGCCTCCTTCAATGTCACCCCGAGAGACTGTCTAGGGCTCCTGATATGCTCCAAGAAAGCCTTCAAGAGCCCTGCCCTTGGCTGTTTGTGCGCCCTTGCCTTTAGCTGCTTTTTCCTCTAAAGGTGTTGTCAGGATCGGCCAGTCTGGGAGCTCCACACGGAACACCGATGAGAAGCTGGAACTGGAGCTCTGTCACATCTTAGGGTCCAGGAATCCTTCTCATCTCTCCTGTCTCTGGGACACCAAGGAAGAAATATTCAGGAGGCCACTGGAGCAATTCTTGGGACATTACCTACTTCCTCTGTGGTAGCATTTACTGAATATTCAAGTTGTGCAAACTACATTTTTTTTTTTTTTCTTGGTGGTGAGGCGTGAGACAGTTTCATTCTGCAGCCCAGGCTGCCTTTTAACCTTCTATACAGCTCAGGCCTTGAACTTCAGCAACCATCCTGCCTTAGCTCTAGCCTGGAACTGTAGGTATGAGCCACTGTGTCTGAATCATGCCTGACATGTATTTCTGAAACAGTTATTGGTCACTTTCTAGATTCTAGGCAGCTCCTGCCTGAGGTCTTATATTAATTCCTTTTCCTCCCTCCTTTTGAATAGTTTTATTTTATTTGTAATTACGTGTGTATGTGTGGTCCTGTAGAGCTGGAGTGACAGGTGTCTGTAAGCTGGGAACCAAGAGGTCTGCTGGATCACTGCGCCATCTCTCCAGCCCACTCAGTGTAAGATAAGGACTGTTGTAGCCCTGTCCTTTGACAAGGGAGGAGATGGGGAGTGGAGTTGGGGGTGGTGGTAGTGGAGGTTTGCCAGATCTGATCTTGCCAAGGACATCATTTCAGAGACAGGTGACACAGCTCCTCGGGTACTGCCCCAACTCCAGGAGTAAAACTGTTGTCATCTTTGCCCTCCTGCAAGTCCCCACTTAGAACCTGTGGCTGGACTGAGGGGGGGCTAAATCGAAGAGCCAAGAATCCCCAAATAAGGACATTCTGGATTTAGCACTGATCCCACATGCAGAGGACAGTGGCACTGTAAAAAGCCAGATACAGCCCTGCATTTCCCAGGCCAGTCTATTCCAGCTGTTTGGGATGCAGACTTATGCTTTGTTTGGTTCCTGAAACAAAGTCAATGGGTCAGCAAATCTCCATCTCCTTACCTCAGCCCCCACCATGCAGCTACGGGACTAGTGCATCAGCCCTGGTTGCCAGTTGGGACCTCTATAGGCCCCACAGGGAATGTAAGGAGCCCTCACCTGCCTGGAATAGCAGGCAGATCATGCACGCCTTGCCCAGAACCCCTCTATAGTCATACCTGCCCAAGTGACCTTAGACAGACCCTTCCCCTGGGGCTCAGTTTCCTCTCCTGGGATTCACAGGATCCTGTCTGTTGATACAGCAGCAGCTCAGGCTGTTAGATGTGGTTTCATTTCCTTTAAGTAAACATCTATTGTGTGACTGACTGACTGCTTGACCCTCTTAAGTAACATGGTGATGATTTTGGTGGGAAGAAGCTGAGGTCCACAGAGGTTAACTGTATGGCTGGGCCCTAAGCTAATCCACAGTCCCCCTGGCATCCAGCCCTCTTTAGAATGCCTATGCTGCTACAAACTTTCTGGTGGGTAGGGTGGGTGACCATGGCTATTAGAGGTCAGGTGGTTTAGGTGGAATGAGATGCAGGCAGAGGTACTGAAGAACCAGAATGGGCCTAGGGGCAAAGCAAACAACTCTCCTGTGGCCAAATGAGTATAAATATGATCATGAAGTCAGGGTGCCACTGGTCTGGTCCTCACATATTTGTTAGTATGTGTTCACACTGCCTTCATGTGGATACAACTTTAGTAGCAGGAGCTGGGAGTGTGTGGGCCTGGGGTCAGGAACAGCAAGCCTCACACAAGAAGAGCCTAGGGACTCAGTATATGCCTTTATGTTTCATGTGTGCCTGTATATGTGCATGCATACATGTTGATATGTACAAGGCATACATATGTAGACAGACACATTTGGGTCTGCCTGTGTATGTATTTAGGTGTTGGTGCATGTTCATGCATTGTGTGCCTGTAGTATGTGCCTGTATGTCAGTGTGTGTATGTGTCTATCTGTATCTGTGTACAAGTGTGCATGCTTATATGTGCAATGTATATGTGTACAAGTTCAGGGCTATCTGTGTATGTGTCTGTTGATGCACGGTCATGCATATATGTGCCCGTGTGTCAGTGTGTGCCTTTGTGTTTGTGCACATTTACCTGTATGCATACATATACATATATAATATATATGCATGCAGAACTGATGAGTAGGTGCTTGTATGTATTTGTGTGCATACATGTGTACTTGTGTATTTGAAGGCATCCCTTTCAATTGATATGGTGCAGAGGCCCCAATTCCTGTAAATCACCCTGCTCTTGTTCCCAGCAGAGTCTGCACCACAGTGGTAAAGGCGCCTCACCACAGTCAGGCTGTTCTGCCCATGGCTTCCCCTTCTCCAGAGACCAACCACAGCATGCAGGGGCTGCATGTGATGATGGGACATCTGGCCTCAGCACCTGTGGCATGAAGCCAGCCAGCCACAGGCACCCAAGAGAGGTCACGCATTGTCAGAGCTGGTGAAGACAGGGATGTTTGGGTAATGTGGGGCTCCTTTCTCCCCATGAGGAGATACTGCATCTTCTTATTTCCAGAGCTGGGGACGAAACCTGCAGCTTTGTAACTACTAGGCAAGCACTCATCCACAGAACTGCATTCCCAGCCCTTTTAATTCTAAGATAAGGCCTTGCTATGTAGCCTAGGCTGGCCTTGAACTTTTTATCTTCTTGTCTTACCTCTCAACTAGTTTCCAGGTTTCAAGTATCTGCCACCACACCTGGCTTCTGTTGTGTTTGAATGAGACCTCTCCCTTACCCTCCAGGGATACCCAGGCCCAGCTAGCCACAGGGGGTTCACATAGGAACCTGCTTCAAGACTATGTGTGGGCCTGGGCAGTGTCTCTGAAGGAAACAAGGACAATTGCATGTATGTTGTCATTTCTATATAGAACCATTCTGCAGAGGGAGAGATTGAGGCCCATGTGGACACTCAGGTTCCTAGCTTGTTAGCTTAATTTACCACTGCATCCCAGTGTTCATAGAAAGGATCCTGTCTTCCTCTGCTGTGAAATACAGGTGCCATGACTCCTGTATTTCAGTGCTGACTCCTGCACGTCAGGGTCCTTCCTCACTGGTCCAATGACTCAAGACTGGAGCCTACTGGACCTCAGCCCTCTCTAGCTGTCTTGGTAACTGATGTCCTGGTTGCTTGTGCTGACACTGCTTGGCCCCTTTGCAGCTGGGTCTCTGCTCACAGTCCTTGGGGAAAGCTAGTCTGCTCACCCAGCCTCAGGTTCATGCAAATTCTCAGTCCCACAGCTGCAGCCTCTGGGTTCAGCCTTTTAAAAAGAATGTCTCTAGCATCACTCTTAGTCCTATTAGCTCCTGGCTGGGTGGCATGCCCCTCTCTAATTCTGTGCTGGGATCCTCTCCCATCAGAGCCACTGTCCAGGAGACTTTGGAAACTTATTGCTTTGGAACCTCAGCCTCAAATGGTCTTTTGTTTACCTCTGACTCCTGGATGGGCTCTACTCCAAAGTCAAAAATTCCCCTGCTGCTAGGAGAGGCCCTCTCCAAGCTTCATGCTTGCATTTGCTGTTTATTTTTTCATTTTTGTTGTTGTTTGTTTTGTATATTATGTATATGTTTTGGGGGTGTGTAGTGTGCATATGTATGTGGAGGTCAGAGATTGAAGTTGGTTGTATTCCTCAATTGCTTGCCCCCTTATTATTATTATTTACAATTTATTTACATATATATGAGTACTCTATCTGCAGGTATGCCTGCAGGGCAGAAGAGGGCAACAGATCCCACTATAGATGGTTGTGAGCCACCATGTGGTTGCTAGGGATTGAACTCAGGACTTCTGGATGAGCAGCCTTAACCACTGAACCATCTCTCCAGCCCCACACCACTTTATTTTTTGAGGCAGGGTTTCTCACTAGCCTGAGGATTATTTTGCTAGACTAGGAATCCAGTGAGCACCAGGATGCTTCTGTTTCTGGCTGCCTGGCACTGGGATGACAAGACATATATGAAATCAACTGCCTCCCTTATATGACAGGAGATTCAAACTCTGGTCTTCTTGCAACTAAGCCATTTCCCAGCCCACCCTCTTCTTCCTTGGGACAGGTCTCACCTTCTCAGAAGTGTATTTTTGTTTTGGTTTGGTTTTTTTGAGACACAGTTTCCTCTGTGTAGCCCTGGTTGTCCTGGAACTAACTTTGTAGACCAAATTGGCCTCAAACTCACAGATACACGTCTGCCTCTGCCTCCCTAGTACTGGGACTAAAGGTATGTGCTACTACACCCAGCTTTAGAGGTGTCTTCCTGTCTGTGTATGGGTAGAAAATGTCAGTCTTAATTTTCTGGAACAGTTTCACTTTCCCAGAATCAGGGTCATTACCAGAAAGGGGGGGTAGCTATTACAGTTTTAATCCACGGGCCCCAGTTTGTTGTTTATTCCTCGAGGGAATTTTCACACACAAGTCTACCAGTGTTCCAAGGCACAAGGAGCCCCATACTAGGCTGCCTTTTTAGCATGGATGGTATGTTCTTGGACATCAGACCTGCACTGTCCCCATGACACCCGTGGCAGAAAAAAAGCTGCTGAGCAAACCGTCAAAGCCCTGACCAGCTTTGGGCTATGTTTACTGCTCATTCTTACACGTTTTGGACAAAAGAAACCAAGTATTGGAGGTGGGGGACCCCTATTAACCTGTGGCCTTGGGCAGGCTCCTTGACTTCTCAGGCCTGGTGTAAGGCACAGTGTGTGTTCAGGGATTCAAGAGGGCTACTTTTTATTTCATCTAGAAACTTTACTATTATTATTTATTTGTGGATGTGCATATGCCTCTCTTCACATATATGTACATGTGTGTGTAGATGAGCACACACATGTATGTGAGTACATGTGGAAGCCAGAGTTCAATATCTGCTTCTTTCTCTATCCCCCTCCATCTTATAGGTACTGGGAATTGAACTCCTGCTTCCCTTAACATGTGGGCTCTCTCTCTCTCTCTCTCTCTCTCTCTCTCTCTCTGTGTGTGTGTGTGTGTGTGTGTGTGTGTAAGTTTTTGTTTTGAGCCTGGGTCTTATTCTTTTTTTTTTTTTTAAACTTTATTTATTCATTTATTTGCCTTGGTGTTTGCCTGGAACTGGAACTACAGACAGTTGTTAGTGCTGGGAATCGAACCCGGGTCCTCTGGAAGAGCAGACGGTGCTCTTAACTGCTGAGCCATCTCTCCAGCCCCGAGCCTGGGTCTTATTCATGTAGCCCAGGCTAGCCTGCAGCTCACTATGTAGCCCAGACCAGCCTTGAACCCCTAACTCTCCTACTTTCATTTTTCAAGGGCTGGATTATAGGGATCCAACACCACCAGGGGCAGTCTATGAATTTTTAAAAACTTTATTAATGTCCATGTGGGGGTGAGGATGCTTATGTCACAGCACCTGTGCAGAGGTCAGAGGATATCCATGGAGTTAGTTTCTCCTTCTTCTTTCCACAGGTTCTGGCAGGGAAACTCAGACTGCCCCACTTCCCAGCTAGCACCTCAACCTGCTGAGCACCTCGACAGACCAG
This sequence comes from Sigmodon hispidus, assembly GCA_004025045.1. Lineage (NCBI taxonomy): Eukaryota > Metazoa > Chordata > Mammalia > Rodentia > Cricetidae > Sigmodon > Sigmodon hispidus. The sequence goes on along the minus strand of PVIH01001063.1, from coordinate 228,843 downwards.
TGGATGCATTTCAGCACAGTTGAGATTCATGTGACCACCAGGCAGTCAGCTTGCTAAATAATTCCATCATCCTGCCTTCTGTTCCCCTTCCCCTCACTAGGAAACTCATCTTCTTTCTTGCCAATAGTTTTGGTTTTTTCAGTATATCAAGTAAATGGAATCCCATAGCATGTGACATTGAGCCTGGTGAATTACACCTGAGTTTATCCAGTCTTTATGTGCTCCCTCGCTCCCTTCTGGTCAGAGCTGTGAATGAACCAGTGTTGTTTCTTTAAAGACTCTGAAAGGACACATGGTGTCTTCAGCTGTGCCATGGACCACTGTCAACATCTGTACAGGGTTTTTGTTGCTACTGTTCTGGTCTCTCCTCCTTCACTCTTTAACACAGGGTCTTACTCTGCAGTTCAGGCTAGCCTGGAATTCTTTTTTTTTTTTTTTTTTAACTTTATTTATTTTATTTGCCTTGGTGTTTGCCTGGAACTGAGAACTGCAACTACAGACAGTTGTGAGCTGCCATGTGGGTGCTGGGAATTGAACCCGGGTCCTCTGGAAGAACAGTCACCACTCTTAACCACTGAGCCATCTCTCCAGCCCCTAGCCTGGAATTCTTTATGTAGCTCAGGTTGACCTCAGACTGGAAGCAATCCTCCTGTTTTAGCTATGATCCTAAGGATCATAGGAGTGAGCCACCACCCCTAGTTTCCATGGAGTTTTTGTGAGGAAAGTCTCATAATAGTCCAAATTGGCTTTGAACTAATGATCTTTCTGTTTGTACTTCCAAAGTGTTAGAATTACAGGAATACCATTATGCCCAGCTAAGACCATATTATTCAAAACATTGATCTGGGAACAGCCATGTAGCCACCATACATATCCTATAGCCAGCAGTCTCTCTTATCTCCCATCAGCCCACCAGTCCTTTCTCATCCCACCTACCAATCCACAAGATTCTGAGCTGCATTTCAGAGTAAGTAGTAAACATCTATGCACAGCCCTACATGTACCTGAGGTAATCCACCAACTAACAGCCAACACAGGTTTTATTCATAAAAAGCTTGTAAAACAAAAACAGTTCCGTGGAATTCTTTGTTGTTGACAATTGGAGGCCCTGGATCAGAGTCAGAGCTGGTCGACCTTAGGTTAGGCATCCTATTCCTGACTTGCAGGATGGATGGCTGAGTGATACTTGAGAGCCCTGTTCCGGGTGAACATAAGCCAGTGGAAACTCTCAGGCATGCTACATCACCTGTCTCTGAAATGGACTCAAGGAAAACACCTACTTCTTCAGGTTGTAGTGAGAAGCTGAGAATACAGTACCTGGGGTGGCACTTGGACACAAAGCTGCAGTTACTTCTGTCATGAACCAGCTGTGCAGATGCCCTTCTAGAATAAATCTTTTATCTTGGGTCATTTCCTTTAGGCAGGAGCAAACACACACACACACACACACACACACACACACACACACACACACACACGCACGCACGCACGCACGCATACGCCCCTGCCTGATGTGCCTGGGAACTGGCAAATAGGGTGAGTGTGAGGCCAAGGCCATCACTGCTCTTTGTTCACCTTTGTCCTCCGTGGAACAGGTGGCAGGAAAGCCCCCTTCCAAAGGGCTTTGTTTGTGCTGGAAGCGTGGGAAGAGGAACTCTGGGTGTGGGAGTGCAGGTCAACAGCACCCCAAGGAGGAGAAGCTCACCCAACGTGTATCTACAAATCACTACTGGCCGTGAGAGTGAAGTGTGAACCAGTAGAGATGGTAAAGCACTGCACACACAGGTCTGGGACCAGCCATTTTGACACATAACCCTGGCAACCAGAAGAGCTCATAGGTCATTGACTGCTTAAGTGAGCAGCAGCGTGCCTTCAGGGACCCTGGGTTTACAGTCAGACTTGGTTTACAGTTTTCATTGCCTACAGGTTTTTTTTTTCTTAAAGATTTATTTGATTTATTGTTATGACTGGGCAGTGGTGGCACATGCCTTTAATCTCCTGCAAATGTCTTCTGCAAAACTCTACATGTATACGGTGTCTGGTCTCCATATGTAGGAACACTCTCCTCATATTCACATAATCTCATGTCCATATGCACACATCTATACAAACATGTATAAATACCACACTCATACATGTGTGTGAGGAAAAAAGAAATGAGGTTCTGTAGGCCCAGCCTCTGTCCCAACTCCTCCATTTCTCCTGCATCTCAGCAATTTTGAAAACCTGGCAAATTCCTAATACCTGCTGATCTAGCTCCTCTTAAATACCTGGGCACACAGCTCCTGTGTGGAATGCTCATCCTCTGGGAGTGTAGATCACTCTCAGAACGTGTTCAGATGGGTTTGGGGAAATTTCTTTGTCAGCAGCTTTGTAGTAGAGCGTTGGGGAGGCATCAGGAGACCAGAGAATAGTGGGGGATTCCCAGGAGCCTCTGTTTCACCCCGGCTGCTTCCCCTCCTCCTCTCTGGCTTCTAGCTACCCAGAAAAGGCCGGGAGGGGCCCTGGGCATGAAAAGATAGGGAGGGCTCTCTTGATTTTCCTGGCTCATTCCAGGAACCAGTTTCTCCCCAGCAAGATGGATACCACTGAGCAAGGCACAGAACCTCTGAGAACCTTGGCTTCCTTGTAATGATATGGTAATGCAGGGTTAATTTGGGGGGTAGGTAGTGTAACAGCCTTGGCTGTCCTGGAACTTAATTTGTAGACCAGGCTGCTGTAGAAATCACAGAGATCTGCCTGCTGCTGCCTTTTGAGTGCTGGTATTAAAGGAATGGGCCACCATGCCCAGATCTTCTTTCAACTTTATTTTTAAATATTTATTTTTATTTTATGTGAATTGGTGTTTTGCCTGCATGTATAACTGTGTAAGAGTGTCAGATCTTGGAATTACAGATAGTCGTTAGCTGCCTTGTGCTAGGAATTGAACTCCAGAAGTACACAGTCAGTGCTCTTAACTGCAGAGCCATCTCTCCAGCCCTTCTTTCAACTTTTAAATGACTTTATTAAATGAAAATAAGGACATGATTTTGAGGTTTTATTGTAGCTATGAGGGAAAGAACAGCCAGAGGCTTCTGGATCAGCCCAGACTAAACATGGCCAGCAGAATAGATTGAGTTTTGAGGGAGTGGGAGGTTAGAAAGGAAGAGAAAAGTGGAGCCACAGCGAGCTAGGAGACCATGAGGTAACAAAAATGGCTGAGTTGAGTTATACAGGGACCCAAAGCTGAGGGAAAGGAAGTCCAGCGGCTGGGCTGGAGAGGATGAAGGTAGGCGGCAAGGTGAGGTGTGTTGGGGAGCCACAAGTACTGAGTTGATTCTGGTGTTGTACTCCTGTCGAGGGACCCCCAGAGACCATCAGGAAGCTGGACTCAATGTAAATGCATGAAGGTTTTTATTGTTATGAACAGGTTCCAAACAAACCCGGATTGACACCATTTGTTCCAACACAGCGGAGGGTCATCGGCGCCGAGGTGAGGGGATTTTAAAGAAAAGCCTAGTAAGCAGGGTGCTGCACATCTTGGCATTTCGGGATTGGGCAAAGGGGCTTGGGGTACAGTAGCTGTTGGCTAAACTTTTCAGCACGAACCCCAGCTCCAGTGCAAACCCAAACCCCTAATCTGCTGGCTGAACTTTTGAATCTATTGGCTGTCAGGTGCACTCCTAGACCTGCGCCCTGCCCTCAGGCACCAAAAGCTCCCTTCTGAAAACAAAGCTTTGTAAGGATAAATCCATGCCTGCACACTGGAACACCCAGCCAGCATCTATTTTGGTATGTTAATAGATACCTCAGCCATCTGTCCTGGTTTCCAAATGAGACCTAATGGAGTTAGTTGTTTTTGCTCTTTTACGTGGCTTGCCACCCAGCTCCCAATCACTCATGGAAGATTATTCTTAATTATAAATGCCTAGCCTTAGCTGAGTTTGCTTCTTGACAGCTTTTCTGAAGGTAAATTATCTACCTTTTGCCTCTGGGCTGTTTCCTTTTCTGACTTTTACTCTTCCTCCATGGCTGGCTGAGTGGCTGTCTCCTGGTGTCCTCCTCCTTCTCCTTATTCTACTATTTATTCTCTCTGCCTGCCGGTCCCACCTATTTTTCTCTCCTGCCTTGATATTGGCCGTTCATCTCTTTATTAGACTATTGAGTGTTCAGTAAGGCACAGTAAACAATTTTATAGAGTTAAACAAATGCAGCATAAACAAAGTAACTCACCTTATAATAATATTCTGCAACAACCTAACATTTATATATTATTAAACTGGAACAAAAACAATACAGGAAAGGACAGACTGGCTAGATGACTCAGGAGGTAAACATGTCCATTGGGTTTGATCCCTGGGATTCACATGGAGAGAACAGGCTTCCAAAAGCCGTGTTCGGACCTCCACATGTGTTGTGGCATGTACACCCCCCAAGAATAAATAAATGTAACTTTACAAAAACCAAATAAAAAGGAGGGACAGTTTGTTGTCCTCATTGCCTTTTTGAGCATTACTTCTAGCTTAAAATCTTTTTCTGTTATGTGATTAGTTGTATCTATTTATAGGAAACTGTGATATTTTGATAACTATATATGTTGTTTAGTGATCACATGGGGTAACTGGTATACCTTCCATGTGCTATGTATATTATTTCCTGATTATTTACAAGCACAGCATGGGCTTTTCATTTTAGTGTTCAGTATTATTGACCTCAGAATACGAAACTGTGCAAGAAAACAGTGTTAAATCAGTCACTTTACAGGTGACACACATGCCAAGTTTTGTTTGTATCTTTAAAGATGTTTTACAGTTTATTTAGTGTGTGTGGTTGGGGTGCATGTGTGCCACTGTGCACTCATGGAAGTCAGGGAATCATTTTGGTAGTTAATTCCTCCTTCTACCAGACAGGTCCTGGGAATGGAACTCTGATCATTAGATTTGGTGGCAAGTGACTTTACAGGCTTAGCCATCTGGCCAGGTTGAAAGAGGGAAGTTCCTGGGTATTGAATTGAATATAGGGCCTCTTGCATGCTAGGTAAACAGTCTTCTCTATAAAGCTACATTCCTAACTGAAAAAGAAAGTTATTTATTTATTTACTTACTTATTTATATGGCATTTGGAGATGTTGTACTGATGTCTAGAAGACCCCCAAAGACCACCATGGAGCTGTACTTGATGTAAACACATGAGGGTTTTATTGTTATGAACAGGTTCCAAACGAACCCAGGTTGATAAGATAACCTTTGTTCCGATGACTCAGTGGTGAGTGATCGGCCACGAGCCACGAGAGGAGGGGGATTTTAAAAAAAAGCCTATGTAAGTGGGGTGCTGTATGTCTTGGTATCCCAGGATTGGGCAAAGGGGTACAGGGTACAGTAGCTATTGGCTGAACTTTCTGGCATGAACCTAACTTTTGAATCTATTGGCTGTCAGATGCACTCCTAGACCTGAGCCCCACCCTCAGATACCAATGTTTCTCTGAAACAAAGCTTTGTAAGGATAAATCCATGCCTTCACAGAGACAGGGCTTTAGTATCCAAGGTTGGCCTCCAACTCACTCACTGTGTAGTCAAGAATGACCTTGACTCATCCTCCAGCCCACACCTCCTTGAGTGCTAGGATTACAGAAGTGAACTACCACAACTTGTTTTGAAAGACAAATTATTTTTAAAGATTTATTTATTTATTATGTATACAGTGTACAGAAGAGGTTACCAGATGTCATCATAGATGGTTATGAGCCACCATGTGGTTGCTGGGAATTGAACTCAGGACCTCTGGAAGAACAGTCAGTGCTCTTAACCTCTGAGTCATCTCTCCAGACCCTGAAAGAGGAATTTTTAAATCATTGAATTCAAATATGTATATTTATTTTCTTTTGAAAGGTTTCTCCTGATAAAACTCTTACGATAATTTCAGGGATGTATTCTATATAGTCTGAGTACAAGATGCTTGATAGGAAATGTCTTACCAAAGTTCCCAGCACAGAGTCAGTGTTATCTGTGAGGCCCGAAAGAGTAAAAGCAAATCTGCACATCAGTTTTTGTTTAGGATCATGCTTTAAAGTATGCCGCTGGAATTTTGTCTCCTGTGAGGTGATGCCCATCCAAAAAGTCCAGGATCTGTTTGCATTTCTACTTTTCTTGTGACAATGTATACCCAAGAGTGCACATTGTATTTCTGTTCTAAGATTAGGCCATTGACAGCTATTTTTGAGCACATCTTACTTTTTAGTAAACTGCACCGGAGACATATATTTTAAGTGGCTGCTCTTCCTTGTAAAAGGAAATTCCTTATTTCCCTGCTTTCGTTTATTTTTCTCTTTAAGTTCAATTTAACACATTATCAGAGGGTTACTCAAAGTACGCATGCGGTCCCACCCCCAACCTTGGCTATTGGCTGGCTCTGGCCGACGCGCTCTTGATTGGTTGTTGCTAGCCAAGCCCCCGCTGCCCTCCAGAGTTGGCGGGAAAGTGGCGGTGGCGCAGCATGGCGGCGGAGTCGCCGTCCTCGGGTGCGTCCGGAGCCGTGCGCTTGCCGCGGTCGCCACCACTCAAGGTGCTGGCAGGGCAGCTGCGGCGCCACGCGGAGGGAGGCCCGGGCGCGTGGCGGCTGTCGCGGGCGGCGGTGGGCCGCGCGCCGCTGGAGCTGGCGGCCGTGTGGATGCAGGGCACTGTGCTGGCGGCGGAAGGTGGCCAGGCGCGGCTGCGCGACCCGAGCGGGGCCTTCTCTGTGCGGGGCCTGGAGCGCGTACCGCGAGGCCGGCCTTGCCTGATCCCAGGTAATGAGAGCCAGACCGGTTCTGCAGGGAGCTGTCTCTCCGGGGGGGCGGGGGTGTCTGGTCCCGCCTCCAGGCATTCGTCCTCCTTCCTGTCCCAGCTCCATCTGGTGACTCTCGGACCTTCCGATGACTGCAGCACCTGCCACCATGTACAAAGATGTAGGTTCCAATCTGGCCTGATGGTACACACCTGTCATCCCAAAACTGGGAGACTGAGGCAGGAGAATGGCAAACTTCAAAGCCTGTCTGAGCTAGAGTCAGTTTAAGGCTAACCTAGGTAATTTAGTGAGAACCTGTCTCAGGACAAAAAGAGAGCTGGAGGTGGGTGGGACTCAATGTAGCACTTCCTAGCATTGATGAGGCCTTGAGTTCAACCCAGACTGCAAATAGTCAACAAATCAATGAAAATACCTCTTGAGCTCTCCCAGCCCTCCTAGGGTTTCGCTGTCACAAGCTCTCTCTTCCCGTAGATGGTTTTCATTTTCCCCATATGTTTTGAGAAATAATTTCTTGGGAAATGTGTGTGTGTGTGTCCTTTTCTGTTTGTTTTGAGTCAGGTTGAGACGTAATCTAGACTGGCCTCAAATTTATGTAGCTGAGGGTGATCTTGAACTCCTGAACTTTCCACTTTTATCTCCTGAGTGCTAGGATTACAGGTATATGCCACTGCACCTGGTTTATATGTTGGTGGGGGTCAAACCCAGGGGTTTGTGCATGTTAGGCAAACAATTTCCCAACTGAGCCATATCTCAACCCCACTCTCCTTAATGTCCCAAGACAAATGAACCTTCATCAGAAAAGCCTCTGTTACCCAGAGGGGTTGGGGACGTTTTTTATACCTTTCCTACTGAGATCAACATAGCTATGGTTCTCAATTCCTAAACAGGTGCTGCTCACACTTGAGAGAGCATCATCCCATTATCCATGTCTTCAGTAGTCAGAGTCTCAAGACTTGTTTCTCATATGCTTCAAGAAGATGCTGACGGTTTAATGCCATCCTCTGAGCTACTGCAGTGCTTGGACTGTACAGTGGTGGTCCTGACAGCTGGACCCTAGCATCTGGTCTAGCCTGACACCCTGGTGTCCTTAGAATCAGATGGCAGGCATCAGGGCACCTGGAGTCCCATCTCACTGACAAGAATGTCAGATGAACATATCATATACGTGGAGCCTCATGTGAGATGCTAGGCTGCAGCTGTGACCCATATAGACAAGGCCTGCCTCTACTTGACTCTGGGGGTTTCTGAAGGAAGTCTATGGATTTTAGACCTGCCTTTCTGTGGCTTCCTTCTCTGTGAAGTCAGGCCAGACTCTCTAAGAACATTTCCTGCTCTGAGAGTATGGGATTCTGTCTAGAGACAGACGAAGTCAGGGGTCTAACCTGGGCTGTTTTATACTCAGACTTAGCTTACCTTCTCTCTCTCCCTCCCCTCTTCTCTCTTCTTCTCCTTTCTCTCCTCTTTCTCCAGTCTTACTCTAATTTAGGACTACAAACTCAAATGGACTGTAAACTAAAAGCAAATTTATACACACACACACCCAGTGCTGGGACTCAGACTCAGTGCTTTATCACTGAGCTCTATCTCCAGACCCAGCTTTTACACTTTAAAACTTTTTGTTTGTTTTGTTGGTGATAGGTTTCTCTGTGTAGCCCTGGCAGTCTCACTATGGCTTCAAACTCAAAGAGATCCACCTACCTCTGCCTCCTGAGTGCTGGGATTAAAGCCACTACCACAATTAAAGCCAAATTTGAAGCAAGCCTTAATTAAATACTTGCCTGGTAGGTCCATCTCCAGGCTTCTAAAAGAAGGCCCTGAGTCATGGTTTACATCAGCTTCAATATTTTCCATTAGATCCAATCAGGGCCAAGCATCCCTCCTGATATTTTTCATGCCTGTGAACTTCCTGCCCACATGTGATCCAAGCACATCAGTGCAGATGTGTCAAACAAACGTGTTTAGGGGGTGAAAAATATGTGGAGGCTTGTTATCATCCATAAACAACAGGAACTATCTGTCCTTGGGCAAGGGGCTTGCAGATCAGAGGCATTTTTTGTTTCATGGATATAGTAATTAAAACTTAAAATGTAACTTTGGCTCTCACACATGTCTGGACCTTTAAAACTATTTTCATTACATGTTATTTACTTTGAGTAGGGCGTACATATGCTTGTGTATGTGCCACAATACTTAGGTGGGATTCAGAAGACAACTTGGAGTCTGTTCTCTCCATCTACCATGTAGGTCTCTGGGATTGATCTCAGGTCATCAGGGTTGGCTGCAGGCACCTTTACCTGTGAAGTGGTCTCTCTGGTCCAGGTTTCTCTTTTGTTTGTTTTGTTTTGAGGCAGGGTCTCACAATGTAGCCTTGGGTGCCCTGGCGCTCACTATGTAGATTAGGCTGGCCTTGAACTTGAGATTCATCTGTGCCTCCAGAGCACTGGAATTAAAGGCATGTGCCTGATACCTGACCTATGTTTTACATTTTGATGTGTCTAAAAAAAAATAAAATCACAGTGTGAAAAATATATGCAGTTCTAAATCAGCATCTGCAAGTAAAGTTTTATTAAAGTGAAATGCACTTGTAATTTACAAAAGGTTAAGGTCACCATCTCATTGTAATGACATAATCCAGTAGTTATGACAGAGAGCCTGACTTATGTAGTCTGGTCCTTTACAGAAAAAGTTGACTGACCTTGGCCTTAGCTTTGGCTTTGCACAATTCTTGGTTTCCCAGCCTAGGCAGTGTCCCTTGAGGTAAACTTTGGACAGTGTCTCAAGCCTGGTGCCAACAGCAGAGTGAGCCTGGCACCCAGCAGATGTCCCTGTGTTGGCGGAACCTGTTGGCCTCACCCTCTAGCCTGTGTGCCCAGGGGCAGTGCCCATGCTCTTTCCCCTTGCTCATTAATCATCTCACCAGGAACCAGGGAAGTAAACAGGCCACTAAAGCACAAGGTACCTTTGTAGCTGTGCACCCAGGGTGTGTGGAGAGCCACAGCTCCTCCTATTTGAGTGATGCTCACAGTCCCTGCCTCAGCATCTTTGAAGTAGGAAAGTCTTAACAAAAGCACACCAGGTGTCAGCCCCTGCTAGCCTCAGGAGACCTGGACCTCTAGCTGCAAATCATAAAGACTTTTATCCACCTGGCTCATTGGTTCATCTGGTATTTATTTGGGGTCGTAGATACAGAACTAGGCACAGAAAGGATGCATGTTCAAGGCTCAAGGGTTCAGGGAAGGCTTCCTGGAGTAGGTAGTCTAGAAAGCTGTATTATAGTTATCTGTAGGGACTAACTCTTGGGTTGCTGGGACTCAGGACATTGAGTGTCAGAACTGGGACATTCTGGGTCTGCACAATAGTGGATCGTCAGTTCCTTTGAATAGCATGTGCAAAGGCCACGAGGTAGAGAACAGGGCCCCATGGGGCAGCTGTGAAAGGCTGCAGTTTGGGAAGGATCTGTGCACACTAAGTGACCTTGATGCCTGCTGCTGGCTTTCTGCTGCTCTGCCCTATCCCTGCTGCTAGGGCGTCCAGGCTCTGAAGCAGTTGGGACTCTGCAGCCAGTGTTGCTCACACTGAGCTGTGATGGGGAGGCTCTTGGGCAAGAACACTGTCAGTAGTTGGAAGCACACAGGTCAGAGCTGTTGCAGTATTCCAAATGGGAGAAGGTAAAGGTTTGATCTTGGGTGGGGTCCTGTGGGGAAGGAGAAATGGAGGGCACCACAGACAGCTACCTGGAGCGGGATATGAGTGTGTGGGCTCAGCACTGGTCCCAGTGTATTGTGTAATGTCTTCTGCCTAACCTGGTCTTCAGCTTAGTAATTCTATGGGTTTTGTCTTCACCACCAGTTGGGACCTGTACCAAGGACAGCCAGTATGGAACCCAGAGTTAGATCCAGAGATCCTCCTGTGGAACCTGTCAGGGAAAACATGGGAGGGATGGGCAGCCTCAGGCCTTGGCTTCTTTCTTTCAAAGTCCTGAGCTTGTTTGCAAACTCATCCCTGCTGGTAGAAGCAGGGCATGCAGGGGGGCTGGCTGCATGCCTCTCCTGCCGTGACAAGGGACTTTTTACACAGTTGCATTTTGTGTGGTTTATGACAAGCCAAGTTGCGCTTTCAAGGAGAGGCACTTCCCCCAGGGAATGGGAAGTTGTGGTTACTAATCTGTCAGGTCTCCAGTGGCAGCCTGTGCTGTTGATTTCCCTGTGTGTGTGTCCAGTGTGGGTTGGGATAAAGTTGGGGGTGGCAGGGATTGGAACAACAGCACAGTGTGCTGTGGGTGGCGAGAGGAGGGGTGTGCTGATGTCTGGCCGAACTTTTTTTGGCAGTGTGGGGGAAAATTGGATTTTCATTTCAACTGTCAGGAAGTGGCTTTGTAGGAGTACCCGTCTTGTGAACAGAGACCAGTCACTCACTCTGGCATTGAGCAATGAACAAGACTGGGCACAAAGCTTGGGTTTTCTGCCCCTGCCTGGAGCAGTGTGTCTAATTATAACTCATTGGGATCCAGAGTTGCAGAGTGAGCGTGCCTATTGTGTTAGTGTCTGAAAAGCAGATGCTAATAAGATGCAGATGTTGTCCTCCAGGTAAAGGCTGATCTCATTGTTCATGCATGTATCTGTTTGGATTCCTGACTGCCTTTGTTTTGGTATCTACCATCTGGATTGTGTGGATGTGTGCTTATACATGTCTGTGTATGTGAAGGCCAGAGGAACATCAAGAGTCTTCCTCTGATTACTTTCACTTTATTTTTTGAGACAGGGTTTCTCACTGAACCTGGAACTCTGACTGGGCTAGGATGGTTGGGCATAGAACCCCAAGTGTTGTTGGTTGTTTTTGTTCCTTTGGGGGACCCACCACCCACCTAGTTCCCGAATAAATCATACATGGAAGCTTATTCTTAATTATAAATGCTTGGCCTTAGCTTGGCTTGTTTCTTACCAGCTTTTCTTAAATTATCCCATCTATCTTTTGCCTCTGGGCTTTTTCCTTTTTTTAACTTATGTATATTGCTTTCACTTTTACTCCTTGACTGGCTGAGTGGCTGGCTCCTAGCATCCTCTTCTACTTGTTCTCTTGCTCTTCCCTTTCCTTCCAAATTTCTCTGCTTATTCTCTCTGCCTGCCAGCTCCACCTATCCTTTCTCCTGCCTCACTGTTGGCCATTCAGCTCTTTGTTAGACCAGCAGGTATTTTAGACAGGCAAAGTAACACAGCTTTACAGAATTAAACAAATGCAACATTAAAAAAATGCAATACATCTTTGCATCATTACACAAATAAACAAATGTAACACACCTTAAAATAATATTCTACAACACTCAAGGATCCTCCTGTCTCCATTTCTTAAAACTGATCACCTATGCATATACACCCTGCCATGCTTTTTACATGGATAGTGGGGATCTGAACTCAGGTCCTCTATCTTGCATGGTAAAGGACCCTTTACCAACTAGGCCCGCCTGACAGCTCTTCTCCCTCTTATTTTGCAGGGCTAAAGACCAAATCTAGGACCTAGTGCATGCTAGGCATGAGCTTTGCCTTTGAGCTGCGGCCCCAAGCCCTAGATAATCATTTTTTTTCCTGTCTCCCTTCTCTGATGAAGGCCCTGAAGCCAGGGCCTCTGTGTATTATCCCTGCCTGCCTTGTTAGTATGAACATCACCACATCCTTTTCTTCTTTTCCCAGGAAAGTATGTGATGGTGATGGGTGTGGTTCAGACCTGTAGCCCTGAGCCCTGCCTACAGGCTGTGAAGATGACGGATCTTTCTGACAATCCTATCCACGAAAGCATGTGGGAGCTGGAGGTGGAAGATTTACACAGGAACATCCCTTAGAGCTGGGACCCTCTAAGAACAGCTTCTCCTGAAGTACTTGACACCCAGCATGTGGGTGTCAGGGACATTGAAAACATTTCATGACCAGATTTGCTTTGGTGGAGCCGGATGCTGGACCCTGGGAGCTGGAGCTCCCATTAACTCAGTTCATCTCTGCTCAGGCCTTTGGCTGCTTGTGAATGAGAAGCAGATGCTATGGGCTTTTCCCCTTTTGTCATTAATGTGTGTTCATTTTTCTCTAAAGCACGTGGAAATCTCATGTTGCCATTTCCTGATTCATCGAGTAATAATAACACTTTCTTCTTGATTGTACCCCCTGTTTTAAGATGCAAAATCTGAGTTTCAGTTATTGCCAGTGGGATTAAAGGGCAGTAGTCATAAGGACAGGATGGCATTGTGTCCTGTTTCCCCCTCTTAAGCTCCATTCAGACAGAGTTCTCTTCATTTCAGTATGATCATCTCTCATTGTCTGTTTCCTTAGATTCAGAAGGTCAGAGCAGCTGTTGAGAGTGGTTGGCATATTCTCAGAATTCTTTGTTGAAATTAAAAACCCAAGATGGAAATAGACTTTTTAAACACTTCTGCTTCAAAACATTTGTGGAGAGATAGTCAGGAAGGGACTAGCCTGCTGGCTTAGACTCCTGACCTTTCTACGGGAAATACCTTTCTATTGGGGTTATATCATTGCTGGATTTTGGCTTTCTGCTGATCATCCAGGCTAGATTCATGTTTGGATGGTAAAGACCAAGGCAGTCCATATTAGGTTTCAGCACTTTGCCCAGATGACTGGTATTCTACCACTTGTAACAGATTTAGTGTGGAGAGTTTTCAGTTCAACTAGGAGTGCAGTTCCAGGAAACACGCTGAGTCCATGGTTAGTCCTGTAAGAAGCTGTCAGACTCACATCCTTGCTCCGGGCTAAGTTGCTTGTTTGATTTGATTTGATTTGATTTTTTTTTTTTTTCCCCCCGAGACAAGGTTTCTTTGTATAGACCTGGCTTTCCTGGAACTCACTGACAATCCCCCTGCTTCTGCTTCTCAAGTGCCAGGGCTAAAGGTGTTAACATTTTCTTTTAAAGGTAGACCAATTTGGAAAATAATCTGAGTTTGACTGATAAACAATTTTTTTAAAGATATATTTATATTTATTTATTTATTTATATGGGTTTTCAAGATTGGGTTTCTCTGGCTGTTCTGGAACTCATTTTGTAGACGAGGCTAGCCTTGAGTTTACAGAGATCTGCCTGCCTCTGTCTCCCAAGTGCTGGGATTAAAGGCATGCAACCCACTACCCTGTTTATTTTTATTTTATTGTTATTATTTGTGTGTGTGTCTATGTGCATGTGTGTATGTGTGTGTGTCTATGTGCATGTGTGTGGGTGTGTATGTGTGTGTGTGTCTGTGTGTGTGGGTGTGTATGTGTGTGTGTGTGTGTCTATGTGCATGTGTGTATGTGTGTGTGTCTATGTGCATGTGTGTGGGTGTGTATGTGTGTGTGTGTGTGTCTATGTGCATGTATGAGTCTAGAAGAGGGCACTCATGTCTGGAGCTGGAGTTATAGGCAAGTCTGAGCAGCCCAATGTGGTTTTTGGGAACCCAGCTGGGTTCCTCTGGAAGACCAGCAGATGCTCTTAACTACTGAGCCATCTCTCCAGCTCTGTTGTATATCTTTTGAGCTACAGAAAAATTGCAAAAATAGTACAATCCTTATTTATTTTATTTATTTGTTTGTTTGCCAATTTATTTACATGAGAGGCAGGATGTCTGTCCTGGAACTCCTGATCCTCCAGCCTCAACTTCTTGAGTATTGAGATTACAGTTATGCACTGCTAAGCTTGGTTTATGTAGTGTTGGGGAGCAAAATGACTTCTTGAGTTGTAGAAAGACCAGGTTCCTATCATGAAAGTCTTACATTAGTATGGCATGTATGTTAAAACTAATTAACAAATTAATTTATGAGCAAATACTGAGAAGTTAGTAACTAAATCTATAGTTCATTCTGGTTTCTCATATTTGGTTTTGAGCCTAGCCTTTTAAAGGCTAAGCCATCTCTCTAGCCCTTTTCTGGTTTCTTTATTTCTTCTTTCCCCCAGGATTTCACATTCTGTTTAGTCATCATGTCTCCTTAGGGTTTCCCTTGTCTGGGACATTCGATCAGTTGCTTTTGATTGCATTGGAACTTAATAAACAGATACATATACAATGATACAGACAACACAGACACAAACACACACAGAGACAACACACAAAGAGACTATATATACAGATACAGACAACACACAAAGAGACTATATATACAAATACAGACAACACACACATAGAGACAATACACACAGAGACAACACACACACAGAGACAACACAGGCACAGACTACATATACAGATACAACACACACACAGACAGCACACACACACACAGACTACATATACAGATACAGGCAACACACACACAGAGACAACGCACACATAGAGACAACACACACACAGACAACACACACAGACACACAGAAACAACACAGACTACATATACAGACACAGACAGCACACACACAGAAACAACACACATAGACGAAGACTACATATACAGACACAACACAGATATAGACTACATGCACATAGACTACACACAGAGACCACATACACACACACTTTAGCACAGGGCTTCTTGCATGCTGGGCAAACTACTGCTGAGCAAAATTAATTAATAATTTTGAGACAGATTATACTCCAAGCTAGCCTCAAGCTCTGCAGCTGAGCATGATTAGGAATCCCTGATCCTCCTGCGGGCACTTTGCGGTGCTGGAAATGCAGGTGTGCAGCACTCCAAGCCTGGTTTAATTTTGATGCAGGCCACAGTATCTCCCCTATAGGATTCTTAGTAAAATGGTGTCCCCAAACTGTTTCATCCTAGAGCAGCTGTTGAGCTGTGCGCGGCACAAGCCTAGTCTACTTCTCCACTGGAGAACTGGAAGCTGCTGACAGCTTTCCAGCCGTGTCCTCACCTAACTCCTGATGAATAACACCCGATGGAAAAGTGTGGGCTGGCTGGAGGTCGCCGCCAGTGGGGAGGACTGCTAATAGGAGGCAGCGGCCAGTGGCTGGAGGCTGCCTCCCCAGCACAGAGCCGAGCCTGTGGTTTCTCTGCATATTCAGAACTCTCACTGTCGGGGCTGCTGTTTCCTCCCTGAGCGCCAAATGAAAATGCATCCGGAGGCTTCAGCTCTAGGGCTGCCAAATCAAAGTCAGTTTATCAGTGAGCACCCGCCAGACCAAAGCTCTGGCGGCAGCCTGTGTGCCCGCCCAGCGCAGCTTCCCTTTAGAAATGCTCTTTTCTAAGAACTGAGAATAAGCAACCTAGGCTGTGACTTCACTTTTCTCGGAACTGCTTTACATTATATATATTTTAAAAATGTGAAACCATCACTTAGCTGGTTTTGGATTGCCTGAGTTCCCTAATTCTGTTGCATGTTCTTGTAAAGCTGAAGTTTTACCGCAAAATTCTGCGGGGGGAGGGGGGGAGAGAACGGCCATGTGAAATAGGGGTGTGTCTTGTGTTTTGTCTGGCTTATGTATGACTTAATGATTAAGGAGAAAAAGAAACTAGAAGAGATGCCATGAAAAGTCAAGGATCAGCTCTGAGTTCAGTCTGGCTAGCTAGAGTTGATGGCACTTGGTTCACACTTCCTGCCTCTTGTAAGGATAAGAAGGAACCTGGATGTAGTGGTACACACCTCTAATCCTGATACTGTTGAGGTGAAGGCCTCTCTGGGCTGTAATGCACGGTCCAGGCCCTTTGTTAACATACCAAGACTCCCTCTAAAAAGGAGGAGGAGGAGTGTAGCTTGCCATGAACAAAGACCTGGATTTGATTCCAGCACTCCAAAAGCAAATTGTAGTACTTGTCTATAATTGCAGCACTAAAGAAGTAGAAAATCAGAAGTTCAAGGTCACCATGGACTACTGGAAAATTCAAGGCCAGCCTGGGCTACATGAGAAACTGTCTTGAAAACAGAACAAAACAGGATGGAGGAGAAAGGGTAGGTGTATCTTTCGCCACAGTGACCTATATAAGCAGATAATGGCTTTGAGCTTGTATATGAAGACATCATCCTGGGGTTCCTACCTTCGTGGGAGTAGGGAACTAAAATACTGTCACACTGTGGGGCCTGGTCCTGGCCTTACTGGTTCATGCTTGACCTTGGGTTTGAAGGTCGGCCTTTGGGGTGGAGGCAATTCTTCCTTCAAAAGATGCTGTTGGTAGGTTCTTGGGAACTGCAGTTAGCCACCCCCTCAAAGTTGTTTTAAAATCCTATCTCGGTATCTCTCTGTCCCCCAGGGACTCACATAACACATATAGGTGCTCAATAGTGCTAGTAATGGCCGAGTTTTGGGTTGAAGATCGAAGACACAAAGGCACAGTGTTTGTGAACTTTGGCATTTGAGGGCTTAAAAGAACCTATTTGCTGGTTTGTTTATTCACTTACTGATTTGCTTACTCGTTTATTTTGTTTGTATGTGTGTAGCTGCACATTGCTGTGGCATGTGTGTGGAGATCAGAAGAGAAATTGTGAGAGTTGATTCCTACCAAGTGGGATACGGGTTCAAACTCAGCTCATTGGACTTGGTGTATTGCTGTGCTGGCTTTTTGGGCCTCTTGAAAGCAAGCACCTTGCAGTTGCCCAAGGTGTTGGCTGGAAGGCAGAAAAATGCTCTACAGAAGAAAGACCTGGAAATACAACAGGGTTGCCACAAAGAGCAACCATCGGTGTTGAGGAAAAGTCTGGAACAGTAATTCCCCTGATAAAGAGAACAATTTACACTTGGTATTAAAGTTTGTGCTGAACTTTACCTGGGAAGATGTGTTCCCCTTGCACCGCCATTAAGAGCAGAACCATGGAGATGAAGCCTGTGTCCCAGCTCATCTGGTCAGCAGGCCACAGGGGCAAGTCATAAGCTAGTAGGTGCCTGGTATTGTTAGGGATACTCTTCTTGGGAGCCTGTACCTTAATTCTCCACTGTTGGACTGTTCTGAAGTGGGTTATAGTGCCCCCTGCTGGTTGTTCCTGGGCTTGGTCTAAGCCCTCAGGAATGGAATGAGAACCAGAGACTAGAATTTGAAAAGCCACCAATGAAGCAAAGGAACAAAACAGGGCCCCAAGAAGTTTCACAGCCATCCGCCCTGGGAGTTTTGCCCATTGTGGCCAGACTGGGATGGGGGTGGAGGAGTGGGGGTGGTTTGGCCACCAGATGGGCTCTGATGGGCTTGACATTCAACTCTAGCCTCTTTTATTAAGTGGGTCACCTTGAATGAGTCACTTCGTTTTTCTGAGCCTTGTTTATCTATTTGGGCTTTGGGGGTAAGATCACATGTAGAAGCTGACTTGAAATTCCCAATGTAGCCCAGGTTGTCCTCCAACTTGCAAGAATTGTCTTGCCTGTGCCCATCACCTGCCCCACAGTGCCCAACTCTTAATGTTTTCTTGAGCTATTGTTATTACTATTATTGTTGTTGAGACAAAGTCTCACAGTGTAGCTCTGGTTTGCCTGGAATTCAGAGATCTGCCTGTCTCTGCCTCTGGAGTGCTGGGACTAAAGACGTGCCACCACCTCTAGTTCTAAGCAGTTAGAAGTATTTAGCACTTTGGTCTTGAACCCAGGGCCTCACACGCACCAGGCAAGTGCTCAGTCCCTGCATTCCCAGCCTCTTTGTACCTTTTGTTTTCAAACAAGGTCTCGCTGACTTTCTCAGGCAGCTGAGTATCTGGGATTAAAGGACCAAGCCACTAGACCTAGGCCTATTTCTTTATAAGCAATTTACAATTATTATTATTATTATTATCATCATTGTTATGGGGCTGAAGAGATGGCTGAGAGGTTAAAATTGCTTGCTGGGCAAGCCTACTGACCTGAGTTCCTTTCAAGGAACCCCAAGAAGGAGAGAAACTACTTCTGAAAGTTGTTCTCTGATCTCTATACAAGTGTAGTGGCCTATGTGTGCCCCTCATATACAATGGTAAGTAAAATACAAATTACACCTAATAAACTTATCACTGTTATTACGTGTTAGGGATGAAACCTACAGCCTCATGTACACTGGATGAGTGACCTACCTCTGGACCACATCCCCAGCCCTTTGGGCTCTACCTCCATAGAGAATGATTAGGGTCAGAAAGGTTAAATGACTGCTACACTAGGCTGCTATTAGAATCCAAGTAGTCTAGCAGGTCCCTCCAGAAGATGTTCGCTTCGTCGGCCTTCGTCACCAAGCGCCAGTTCCTGCAGGACTCTAGGTCTGGAGACAATGAAAGGAAGACCCGTGATGTTTCTACACAACTTCCCTCCTGTACCTGTGTACCTGCTGACCCACTTCATTGCAAGAATCACTTCTGAGGCTAGGAATGGGGCTCAGTTGATAAGAGTTCTAATCTATTGTGCATGAAGCCCAAGGTTCATTTTCCAGCATCATCTTAAACAGATCATGGTGGTGCACTCGGGAGATGGAGAACGGAGGAGTAGAGGTCCAAGGCCACACTCAGAAACTCAGTGAGTTAGAAGCTGGCCTAGGCTGGGTTTGTTTTTGTTTTAAGTTAGAAAAAGTCCATTTTGAAACTAAGATAGCATTCACAGGTGGTTCTGGTGTCATTACAGAAAAAGAGGGACATTCTTCCTGCCTTGTCTGTCCTCTGGCCCCACAGGTGAAGTACAGTACAGTTATCTCCTATCAGGGTCCCTGAGTGCCTCCTCCGCAAAGGTCTAGCTCAGCTGAGAGTGCCGGGACATGCGTGGTGTGAGCAAAGCAGATGGGCCTGAGAAACAGGCCCTGAGCTGGGAGGAAATGTGAAATTACAAACATCTGCACCTCCCCTCTGGCCACATAGGGTGAGGAAAGGAGGGGGTTTTGATCTTTAAATTATTGATTATGTTTCCTTCCTTCCTTGGTGTACATGTATACATAGAGGTTCTTGAGAAGTGGAGCAGGAGGATTAGAAGTTTCAGCCATTCTTTGCTACACTGTAAGTTAGTATCCAGCCGGGGACATATGAGACCTAGCTCAAAAGGCAGAGAAAAATATTAGGGAATAGTGGAGTTGGTAACTGCTGTTTGGGTAGAATATTTGGTTTTAACAGATGTTCTTGAACAGACATCTGGAACATCTTAAGCTGTGTGAGGCGATGGTCTCATGGAGTCACTGATACTTGAATGTGGTTATATGTCCTGTGGGGTTGCCAGATACAGGGAATAGAATATACAGGCTGCCTTTCATTCCATCAGTGGGATGGAAAAAATACCTTCACACTGGAGAAACCCGACAGACAGCCTTGGCAAGGTGACTACATCAAAGACACCTGGGTAAGATGCCAGAGGCCCCAGGAGGCTCCAGAGCCAGTTCCCTTTCTCACGCTCCTCCAGCAGAGCAGGGACAATGTCCCATGGGGGTCGCCAGTAGATCACATTGGCCCCATCACACTGGAGAGATGTGTAAGGACCCTGCATCTTCCTTAGGTGTGACAACTAGGATTAGCACTTGAGACTAGTGGTTAGGGACTAATAATGTGTGACACACTGTCATGAGTGTAAAGACTTGGAACAACAGATTTGCTATCTCTGTTCCCATTAACCAAGGTTCTCTTGGCATGACCTCACTAGATGAAGTGGAGGTGTCAGCTTAGGGGGAACCAGGGGAGATTTCTTCTTGGTTATTGATAACTTCTGGGCCTTAGGACTTGTTTCCTTGTTATAAATTAAGATTCCCGAGAGTCCTCCTCTGTCTTCATATCAGGACTATCTATGTTCAGATCATCTTCCTGTGTTTGGATTTCCCATTTCCCCCTCCTCTAAACCCAGGGCTAAAGATCTCCTTTCTTTTTTTTTTTTTTTTTAACTTTATTTATTTGCCTTGGTATTTGCCTGGAACTGGAACTACAGACAGTTGTTAGCTGCCATGTGGGTGCTGGGAATCGAACCCGGGTTCTCTGGAAGAGCAGACGGTGCTCTTAACCGCTGAGCCATCTCTCCAGCTCCAAGATCTCCTTTCTTTAAAGTGTTACGAAATGTAAATTACACCAGTAAAAATCCTTTTACTGGCTTTTGAGTACCAGGAAGAAGGTGGGTCTTTCTAAGTGGGAGTCTTAAGATCCTGCCTTCCATAGGACCTGCAGGCAGGATATCAGCATAGGTAGGTAATGTGGGTCTTGGATGCAAACCACACTTTCCAGTCTAGGCTCCACCACCACTCAGCAGGCTGTGAGCTTCTTATCTATAAAGTGAGCAGGCCTCAGCTTGTTAGATTCACACTGGTTGACACACTGGCTAGGGCATGCATCCTGCTCACCTGTAATAAAGGGAGAGAACAGTTCTGCTTTTCCACATTCTTCGACTTGTATGGTTGGTAGTGTGGCCCTTTAAGGCTAGCAGCGAGCTCCGTGGTTCCTCCAGGATCTTGGCCGTTCCATCTGGCAGGCTGCCTCAGACGTCAACAAGGAAAGGCCTTTTTTTTTTTTTTTTTTTTTTTCAAAAGTGAGTGTGTAATAAAACACATATCCAATTCAAACATCAGTTCAGTGACACATGTGGATGAGGTCTGACTAAGGAGGAGAATGCAGCTGGCAGAATGGCTCCTGTCTTCTTTTTCTCTCCCTCAGGGTTGATGAGAGAGATATTTGCCTCTAGCTTTCTTATATTTTTGGTTGTGAGCCTAGCCTTTAACGGCTGAGCCATCTCTCCAGCCTGCCTCTAGCTTTCTAATGGGAGCACTTTGTCCACCTCATCCCACACTTTTGTATTGATGCGCTTGAAAAGCTTGTGAAATTATTTGTGGAGAAAGAAAGAACGAGAGGAATTTTGGGTAATGGCAAAGTGACCATCTAGATCTGCAGAGGTCCTAGCATGGGTGGTTTAGAGCTAATTGGAAAAACATGTTTCTTCCGAGTTGACCTAATCTTTTCTGCAGTGACTTGAGCCAGGGGCTTATGGATGTAACTGCTCCTGGGTGGTCACCCCAGTGATAGAAGGAGCCAAGAGCTCACTCTTGCCAGCATGTGGAGATCTCTTAGATGTTCATCTGAGACCATGGCAATAGTCTTCCTGACTAAGGCTTGGGGTGGAGGGTGGGGACGGCAGAATGAGAGGCCAGGTTCTAGCTTAGGAGTTTTGGGGCCCAGACAGGAAAAGAACACTTCCCAGCTTCAGTCCTAAGCTCAGTGCCCAGGGCCTGTTGTTCTTTGGCAGTTTTATTTTATTGTATTTGGCGACAAAGTTTCTCTGCAGCTCTGACTATACTGGAACCAGGCTGGCCTCAAACCCAGAAATCCTCCACCTGCCTCTGCCTTCATAGTGCTGCCACACCTGGTTTGGCAGTTATTTCCAAAGACATCTCAGTGGAAGATCCCTGCCTTCTCTTGTTCTTTGGGGTTCTCCGATGGTGAGGATTCCTGGAGACCCACTATTGCACCCCAGCTCCTCTTGTCCAGACCCTGGGAATGCAGACTTGAGGCTTGCGCCTGGCACTTGCTGTCATCTGTGCTTGGGCGTCAGTTCTCTTGGCTACTGGATTGTTGTGTATGAGTTTGTGGTAATGGTGCCTGCACCTCCTGTCTCAGCATAAAATACAGAACATGGAGCTTGCCCATGGACAAAAGACAACCCCGCTATTAGAGTCCTATGGTTTTGTGGTCCCCTACGCCTTCTTTCTTGAAACCCCAGAAGAGACTTAGCAGAAAGGAAGGCATTTTAGATCCCCCTTAGCTTGCTGTGAGTTTGAGCCACTGGACTACTGACATGTAGGCCCTGCTGTGTGTGTCCAACCAACTCTGTCTGCCTGGGAGCTGCTCCTATGCTGAATTAGTTATTTTTCCTGCCGTTGTTACAGCCTGATAAAACCAAGTGAGGGTTCACAGTTTTGGGGAACAGGTCATGGTAGACAGTAGTAGAGGCTGCTGGTCATAAAGCACCCATAGCCCAGAAACAGATGAGTATGGGTGCTCGCTTTTCTTTCCCCTTTTTACTCAATTGGATACCCCAGCAAATGGGATGATGCCACCACATTTAGGGTGCAAGTCTCAGTTAGCCCTTTCTAGAAACACCCTCAGAGACACAGCCAGAGGTGTTTCCAGTCAAATGTCTTTCTCACACAGGCTGTGTGCTAGTGACAAACAGGCACACTCTCAGGGAAGACATCTGGAAGGGATCTTACTCAAGGATGATGTGTGTAGCCAGCCCTGCTCCATCTCTGGCCGCTCCTTACATTAATGATACACATCAGGTAAAAGGTAGTCTGCAGAGGGCCTGGTCTCCAATTGCTTTTTTTTAAAAATATTTATTTTTATTTTATGTGAATTGGTGTTTTGCCTGCATGTATAACTGTAAGGGTGCCAGATCTTGGATTTACAGACAGTTGTTAGCTGCCATGTGGTCGCTGGGAATTGAACTCAGGTCCTCCAGACGAACAGTCAGAGCTCTTAACTGCTGAGCCATCTCTCCAGCCCTCCAGTTTCTTAAGGTTGCATTAGAAAGTAGCCCTCAAACAGTTCTTCTCGAGTGCTGAGTGAGTCTCCCTCTGTAGGAGAAGTTTGGGAAAGTCTTTCCACTCTTGCCGTCCGTCTTAAAGGGAGACATTCAGTTGAGAGACTCAGTCTAAGAAGTGCTCCAGAGAGACTGGGGAGGGCGGTTCCACAGTGGAGTGGGCTCTGTTCTGTGAGTCTGTGGGTTAGAAAGATTTTTATGAATATTTATAAGGTGGGAGCATATTCATGAAGTAAAGTAACTCTTTTTCCTTCCCAAATCATAGCAGACAGGATCACCCTTTCAGAGTATTTCTTCCCATGATCCTCTAGGAAGGTTCACAAAGGGTCAAAGCCAGTGTAAATGATACTGTAAAGAAGCTGGGGTCTCTGAGGATGTGGACTGTTCACTAGAGCACACATGTGGGCAGATGTCCTGGCACATTAGTTCTAACGTGGTCTGGACAGAGAGTCTGCAGCCTCAAGGGTGCTTAACCACAAAGAGGCATTTTGATCCGGGACAGACACAGCTACCAAGGTGCAACTGTGGTTTTCTTGGTTAGCTTGTTTCCAGCTCCTCTTTGAGGCACCTCCAGGTCTGTGATTGACCTCATTGTTGTCTGTTTAAGTCATTCCATTATTTTTAAAAAGAGGCTTTATTGTGAACACTGAGCCTGCCTGGGTTTTACAGCAGTTTGTGAGTGGCACAAACAGGAACAGCTTTTTTGCTGCCTCTGGGACCTTCTGCCTAACTGATGGGCTCCATGGCTGGCCAAGCCTATGCTTTATGCAAACACTGAGTTGCCCCAGGTGCCTGAGAACCTGTGATGAGTGGTTCTAAAACAGGAATGGCAACTGAATGTACAAGGCCCCACAAAGCTGCTGCTTATAAGGTTTAAGTTGGGAGTGGTAGTGCACACCCAGAATCCAGCAGTGGAGGATGGAGGCAGAGTGCCAGGTGTTCAAGACCAACCTGTCTACAATAACAAAAACGCAGCCCCGGCACTGCCAGATGACCTAACTACCCAGGTGCAGGGGATAAGCCAGACCCGCGCAGAAGGATGGCCTTCGACCTTCAGTGCAGGATTCCCACAGCACCCTGGTGCAGACCTTGACTTTTCTCTTTCAAGAGACATTTTCAGGGGTGGGAAGGTGGCTCTTTCAGTGAAGTGTTTGTGGCACCAGCATGAGGACAAGTTTGGAGCCCAAGCACCCAGTAAAAAGTTGGGTGTGGCAGAGTCCCTGTGACCCTCTCCCTGGAGGCAGAGACAGGAGGATCCTGGAGCTTGCTGGCGCCCAAGGCTCAGTGAGAAACCCTGTCTCAGAACAAGGTGGAGTAGGGACTACTTATCTGTAGCAATGGATAGGTTACAAAACACCCACACTTAAGGCTTGGGGAATGCTGTGGAAGAAGGAAGGGGCAGAAAGACTGTAAGAGCCAAAAGGTCAGGGAGACCGTTCCCTAGCAAATTCATCATGACTGAGCAAACATGAGCTGAACAGAGACAGTAACAGTAGACGCCCGCCCCAAAGTGGACAGGAACCCACCATGCCACAACTGTATCAGAGCTACAGTAACCAAGGGATGCTGAGAGCAGGAGACACGCTCTTTGCCAGGGTGGAGACTGCCAATTGATGACCCAGTTCTAAATGGTCACCCCTGAAAACATCCGTACCAGTGACAGCATGTAGACGGAGAAGGCTGTATTTAAGAATGTATATGTATATACAGAAGCGCACGGAACAACAATTAATGAAAAAGGTGTCATGGATTTGAAAGAGCAAGAAGGTGTATACGGGGGGTGGGGGGGGGATTCAGAAGGAAAAAAGGAAAGGGAAAATGATGTAGTTAAATTATAATCTCAAAAATAAAAGAAAAAATGAGCAAATACTACTGATTTATGTTCAGGTTATCTAGTATGCAAAAATAATAAATCCAATTCTCTGAGTGTTTCCGTCACATGGTTAGATGATACTTCTTTGTAGTTTGAAGTCTATGTGACTAATTCTGGCCAATGCATTATGAATAAAAATGTAATGTGTGATGTCCTAAAAATTGAAGAGCAGTAGAGGGAAACACCTACTCGAGTTTCTTTTCCCCCATGATTAACAGCCACTTTGGGAGGAATAGGTTTGTTTCACCTTACAGTTTACAGCACGTCACAAAGGGCAGGCACTCAAGGTCCAGAAGGACCTGGAGGCAGCAGCTGATACAGAGGCAATAAAGAAATGGTGTTTACTGGCTGCTCATCATGGCTTGCTCAGGCTGTTTTTTAATAGAATTCAGGACTACCAGTCCAGGGGTGGCCCCACCCATAGTGGGCTGGACCCTTCCACAGCAGTCATCAGTCAAGAAAATGCACCAAGGTCTTG
Organism: Sigmodon hispidus; assembly: GCA_004025045.1. Lineage (NCBI taxonomy): Eukaryota > Metazoa > Chordata > Mammalia > Rodentia > Cricetidae > Sigmodon > Sigmodon hispidus. The sequence goes on along the minus strand of PVIH01001063.1, from coordinate 203,373 downwards.
CTGATAGACCACTCTGGTGGGGACATTTTTCTCAATTGAGGTTCCTTCTTCCCAAATGACTTGTATGAAGTTGATATAAAACTAGCCAGCATGACACCCACCATCAACACACACACACACACACACAGGCACAGAAGGGAGTCCTGGATGCTCTGTGGAAAAGGACAGTCCCAGTACTGGATGACCATTATATCCAAATAGAAAAAGATTAAGGGTTGCTAAGGAAACAGTTTACATAGTTTGGCATAAATGAATTACTGGTGAAATGACTAGGGGTTTATTCTTCCAGATGGCAGAGAGGAAGGGATGCTTGTTCCTGGATAAACTGAGTCATAGAATATGAGTGGGCATGAGGAACAGGGGCTCCAGGAATCCCTCTCCTTACTAGGAACCTACACTTTTTTTTTTTTTTTTTTTTTTGAGAAAAGGTCTTATGTGTCCAAGTTTGCCTCAGACTCAAGATGTAGTCTTCCACTTCTGAGTGCTGGGATTACTAGTCACCATGTCTGCTTCATGTGTGTTTAGGATCAAATCTAGGTCTTAGTGTGTGGGACCCCTTTCTAATTTATTTCCCCAGTCATATCCACAGGCCACTGAGGCCTCTGACCTGATTGGGTGGAAGCAGACAGGCAGCTATGCATGGGGAAGGGGTGAAAGCTGTCTCCAGGAACTGAAAGACAAGCCTGCTGATGGCAGAGCCGTGTCCTCACCCTGACTCCTCCTCCTATGGGCTTTTACAAAGTGAGGTATAGGCTAGGTGTGGGCACATCTGTGATCTCTGCACTAGGGAGGTTGAGGCAGGAAGATTCCCACCAATTTGATGTCAGCCTGGGCTATGTAGTAAGAACCAGTCTCAAAAACCTGACCTATACTTCATATGCCATAAATCACACCACTGTGAAGCATATGTCTCATGGGTTTCTATGTGTGCACAGGATGGTCAAGCTGAACATGAATCAGTTGGTAGCTGAATTATATTTCACTGTGTGAGTGTACTAGGTGGGCATTTGTTTGTTATAGAGTTTTGGTAAAAGAGAATTGTTGACTTCTAATGAGGTGATAGAGGTTCCCCAGGGCCTGGGTTTAGGATAAACTTAAACAAACAAACAAATAAATAGAGAAAGAAAAGTCAGTAGTTCACACAAAGTATCCATATGTTTTTAATATTTTATTTTAACATATTACATAAATAAAACAAATCTTTAGAAAGAACCTATATGAGTGTTATTTTTAAATTTTTTTATTTCTGGAGCTGAGGATCAAACCCAGAGCCTTGCACTTGCTAGGCAAACGCTCTTTCACTGAGCTAAATTATATGCACATTGGTGGTTTACTTGCACATATATCTATGTGAGGGTGTTGGATCCCCTGGAACTGGAGTTACAGACAGTTGTGAGCTGCCATGTGGGTGCTGGGAATTGAACCTGGTCCCTCTGAGAAAATAGTCAATGCTCTTAACCACTGAGCCACCTGTCAGGCCCCATGAAAATAATTTTATGGTTAGAGTCACCACAACATGAGACACTATATTAAAGGGTTGCAGCATTAGGAAGGTTGAGAACCACTGTTCTAGCTATAGATTTTCAGCTAAATATATGCAGGCCAGGCAGGCAATCCTGCTTCAGTCTCCAAGTAGCTGGTGCCACAGACCCCCACCACCAGACTGACCTGGAAATGTTTTCTTTAGTGTTTTTCCTCTTTGGGTTATAACACCAAACCTGCCAACTCATCATGAGGGGCTCTTGCAGCTCACGTGGAACTGCTCTGAGAATAAGGAATAAAAAGCAGTGATGTTCTGACGTGAGTGACCCGTGAAGCTGAGTCACAGAAAACATCACAAAGGCCACCTTCTTGCCTTGTTCCTTTTATGGGAAATGTCTTGAGTGAGGACTCCAGGGAAGTAGACGATGGGCCACTGGTCTCCTCCTACAGGGAAAGGGGATGACAGAGGTGCTGACTAAGTCACAGGCCGTTTTAAAAAAGGAAATGTTTAAATTCTGTCCATTTATACAGTATCTTGGTCAGACCATCTTCTACTCTCCCCACAGCATACCTCTAGTTCTTAACTTTTGGTCCTTTTTTAAGCCCCATGAAATCCAATTAGAGCTGCTCATATGTATGTGGATATGGGGTCATACACTGGGGCTTGGCTGACCTACCAATTCCCCCTCTCCAAAGAAAAGTGACATGTCCCCAAAAGCCATCAAGTGCCATTGGCTCCTCAGCTAGGAGTTAGCCATTGGGAGCCCTCCTTACTCCATGGTGGGAATTTTAACATTCTTGATCTTTTGTGGGTCTCTGCAGGTGATCTCAGAGACTGAGTTCATGTATGTAATAACTAACTATGTCTTTTCCAGAAGACAGCATTTCACAGCACCCTTCCCATTTTCCAGCACTCGCAACCTTTCCACCTCCTCTTCTGAGATGTTCCCGAGCCCTCTGGAAGGGTCGTAAGGGCTCTAAGTTGACCGCAGTGTCAGACAACAGTGAATGTTCTGTGAATTAATAAAGCACCATTGAATTTCTACACTTTAATTATGTGCGTGTGGTATATGTGTGTTCAGCGTGTATGTACACTTATACATGCCCTGTGTGTATATACACCTTCCACCGTGTATTTGACCAAGTCTTCAGCAGGCTAACCTGCCCCCAGGTTTCTGGGGATCCTCCACCCCCCATCTACCCTAGAAGCCCCGACATTACAGTGTACTACCATGCCCACTGTAATGTTAGGCTGAGATCTGAATTCAGGCCCTCACACTTGTGCAGCTGGCACTCGATCCCTGGCCTGATTTCCGCATTTTAAATATGAATTGAGGCCAGCAGTGTGATGTCCATGTCCAACAAACTTGCTTTGTATTTAGGATCCTTTGTCTTCACTGTGAAAACTATTCTTAGGGGCTGGAGAGATGGCTGAGCAGTTAAAAGCACTGGCTGTTCTTTCAGAAGTCTTGAGTTCATTTCCCAGCACCCACATAGCGGCTCACAACTGTCTATAACTGTAGTCCCATGGGATCCAGTGCCTTCTGGTATGCAGTCATAAATGCAGATAAACACTCATATATAAACAATCCTTAAAAATAAATAAGCAAAACTATTTTTAATACCCCTTCCACCAAGCGCTCGGGGTAATGCATTTCCTCAAGTTGGTCTAAGTTTTATTTTTACTTACCCCACCCCTTTTGAGACATAGGCTCATCTATGTAACACAGGCTGCCCTTATCAAAGCCACTGTGTAGCTGAGGATCCTCCTGCCCCCACCTCCTTAGCACTGGGGTTACAGTCATGAGTTTACACTTGGTTATGCAAAGCTAAGGTTGACTCTCAGGGATTCATACATGCTAGGTAAGCACTTTACCAACTGAATTACATCACCTCTCCTCCCTTTTAAAAATTTTATTTTCTTTTAAAATTATTTGTCTATGTTTGGGTTTGTGCACATACATGGAAATGCCCTTAGAGACCAGAAGAGGGTGCTGGATCCCCTGGAACTTGAGTTACAGGCATTTGTGAGCCATTCAGTGTTGGTGCTGGGACCCCAACAAAGGTACTCTGGAACAGCAGCAGTATGCTCTCTGTTGGAAAAAAGTATTCTTAGTGTTAAACCAAGAAATACACAATAAATGAACAGTGAGACAGTGGTGGCACATACCTTTAATCCCAGCCCTTGGGAGGTAGCAACAGATGGATTTGTGAGTTTGAGGCCAGCCTGGTCTACAGAGTAAGTGCCAGGACAGCCAAGGCCACATAGAGAAACCTTTTCTCAAATCATTACCCCAACCCCCAAAAAAGAAAAATACATGAACAAACTGTAAAGTAACCAAACAAGGAGTTTCTTTTTCTTTTTGTAAACAGGGCACTCATGACCGAAGCCAGGTTACCAAGCAGGCACACCCACTAGGGTGACAAAGATAGTGTCTTATCCCATTGGTGGGAGCTCCAGATCACAGTCTGACTTGATTGGCACAGGTGGGAAGGGTGTGATAGCCACATCTCGGGAATGCCCAGGGTTTAAACAACTGTGTACACAAGAGTTTCAAGATGGACAAGTTTAGGAAATATTGGTGTTTGACAGGCTAGCCACCTTTGATTTAAAAAGACAAACAAACAAACAAAAAACCCAGCTCTTCTCATGTCTCCTGACTGATGGGTTTCTCTAGACTCCTCAGTCCCAGTCTTTGCTGGAACCTTGGATAATTTGTGATGGTTAGCTGTTAGGTTGACAGTCTTGCCTTGACACTTCATTTCCTGCTTCTACTGTTTTTCTGAGGACTTGGCAGTTAGGACTGTTGTATCCTTGACTGTGATGGGTGTGTGTGTTCAGCCATGTGGAGGAAGCCAGAAGACAACCTCTAGCCTTGCATCTGTGGTACTGTCCACCTTGCTTTTTGAGATAGGGCCTCTAGGCCTGGTGTGCACAGTTAGGCCAAGCTGAGACCTGCCAGTCTCCACCTCCGCAGTATTGAAATTGAAAATACGAATCTCTATGCTGGTTTCTTTTATATAACTTCTAGGGATTGAACTCAGGTTCATTGTACTTTCACAAGTTCTTAACTGATTGAACTCTCCCCCCCAATCATCCTCTGGTTAGATTTAAGCACAGCTGCTTGATCGGTAAGGCAAGAGGATCATCTGTTCAAAGCCTGCCTGTGCTGCAGTACAAGGTCATGGCTAGCCTAGGTCACTTAGGAATATCTTGTCTCAAAATGAAGGGAAAAGAAATGAACAGGCCTGGAGATGTAAGCACTTGCTTAGCAGGGACAAGCTCCCATGTTCCACCCCAGGACTTCAGACCAGAACATCATCAAAATTCACCAGTGTTTCCATAAGGCCATCGTGCTGTGCCTGGGTACAGTCTTTTTCAGTCAGTGTTCAGGTCTGTTGAACTTCTAGGATCTGTGAATGGTGTTTCTTGACAATTTGGCTAAGTTATTTGCTATTTTAAGCTGTTCCGCCTTATTCTCTGCTACCATTTGAGAATTTAGTCACACGCATTTTAGATTGGCTTCCAGGCTCTCTGGTCTCGTTTATATATTTGTTCTCTCTCAGTTCTTTTGTCTGTGTCTTTTCAATTCTCTTTCCTTACATAACCACTGGCCTGTCTTCATCCACAGGTGCATTTTGCAAATTCACCTAGTAGGTTTCTGTTTCGTGTATTTGTATTTTTAAATTCCAAACATTATATTTGGGTATGTTTTTTATTCCATCTCTTTTCTTTTAATTTTCTGGGTCTTGATTTGTTTTTGACTCTAGATTCTTTAGCATGTTTTAAAGTCCTTGTTAATTTTAACATCTGGCTTACCCATGGCTCTCTGCTTGCTCATCTTAGACATTTGTGATTTTAGACTGTAAAGATTCTAGGTAACATTTACCTTCCCCCAAAGAATGCTAACATTATGGCCTAGTGAGATAGCTCAGTGTAAATGCATTTGCCACCAATCCTGATAACCTGAGTTTTATTTGTACACACACACACACACACACACACACACACACACACACACAAATGCATAAATGTAATTTTCAAAATTTTTTTTATTAAAAGTTTTATTTTCATTTTATGTGTATATGCTAGTGCCTGTATGTATGTATGTGTACTGTGTGTGAGCCTGGTACCCATGGAGGTCAGAAGAGGGCTTCAGATCCCCTAGAACTTCATTTACTGGCAGTTAAAAGCCACTATTTTGGTTCTGGGAACAGAATCAATCAAAATTCTACAAAATCAGTAAGCACACATACCTGTGGAACCATCTCTCCAGCCTGGCCTTTCTTCTTTATGACAGTTGAATTGTGCTGACTATCATGGTTTGGAATTTATTTACTTATTTATTGTGAGACAGGGTCTCACTCTTTTTACCTGCCTAGCCCAGAACTCCCCATGTAGACCATGCTTGGCTTGAACTAACAGAGATCTGCCTGGTGGCTCATCACTGCTTATAACTGTAGCTCTAGGGGATCTGATGCCTTTTTCTGGCATACATGGGCACTGTAATCATACATACACACGTGCATAATTAAAAATTCAGGCTTGGAATGGTGGCACATGCCTTTTATACTAGTACTCAGCTAGTACTCAGGAAGCAGAGGCAGGTGGATTACTGAGTTCAAATGCTGTTGGCCTATACTGAGTTCCAGGCCAGCTCAGAGGTGCCCCCTCCTGGTAGGCAACTCATAGCAACCAAAGCCTCAGCTTCTCTGGCACAAGGGTCAGCCCAGAAATCAATCCCATAGACACAGTCCTAAATTCCACCAGCTTTATTTTGCAGTTGAAAACTAATAGAAACAAATAACAAAGAACACTGCTGTCTAGTGACCCTAGCCCTCATGTCACATGTCCTCTCCCCGTGCCCTGGAAGCATCCTGTGTGTCCATCCTAGAGAAGAAAGCTCCCGAGCTGGTCTTGAGGCCATGGGTCCCCTCCAGGAAGTTCATATCTTCTAAGGTCCCCAGGGTAGCAGAGGGAGCCTGTGTCAGGCAGCCTGCATCCTCCCAGTCACTGCCATCCCCAGGCTCAGATTGCAGAAACAGTTTCTGCGTGAGTAAGGCAGTATCTTGCACAAGTATGAATGCTAGTGTAGAGTTTTTTCCCAGAGGAAGGTGTCTTGGCCTGGCCACTGTCCAGTAAAATTGCAGAATGAAATCCCTGGGCCAGCTGGGAGTCCCTCAGCCACAGACACTGGGTGTGGGACTGATCCTCAGCTCTTTCCTCTGCGCTTGACCGCAAGTACTGTTTTTCTCTTGGGTTCCTGGCATTCTGCTCTGTGGTCCTCTTCTAGCCAAGACCTTGACCTCACCCAGGAGCTAGAATTGGGGTAGAAGGCGAAGAGCTTGACATCTTTGGTGGCCTTGTGTTGACTTGGGCAAAATCTCAAACTATAAGAAAAGAGAAGTAAGGTTGTGTGCCATGAAGCCTAAAAGGAAGGCCTCACCATTTCCTGGAAGTAGGTCAGAGAGATCCTTGGCCCTGGTTAAAAGGACAGTCACCTACCCATCACCATCTCCTCACTTTGAAAGCATATGAGCTGTGGTTCCCTCATACTTTGGGACAATGTAGGCACCAAGCACTCAACACCCACAGAGGCACTCCAAAACTAAGCAAAGTGTCTGCTGAGGGCTCCTTGGCAATGGAGAAGACCACAGTATAATACCCCACTGAAGAAAGAGCTGAGGTCTGTACCTGAAGCTGAGAGCAAAGGATATGCCTGAGCCAGTACAGGGAGAGAGATTCTGCCTGACATTTGGATGGTTCTGGAACATTTGAATGACCTCTCTGCTTACTGGAGGATGGTAAGCTGTTGAAGTGTGGATCCCATAAGCTCATGGATACAGACCCCAGGAGGACTCCATATACCTCTGTAGTCACTTCCGTTCATTAAGCTGGATTCCTTTTTTTCTTGATTGATTGAGGCAGGGTCTCCTTAGCCCAGACTGTCCTTGAACTATGTAACCAAGGGGTGACCTGGGCTTCTGGTCTTTCCCTGCTGAGCCCTCTCACTGGCCCAGTTTTTATTTTTAAATCACTGGTTAATTCCTTAGTCTGTTAAGATTTTTTTTATTTTATTTCTGATCTCAGTTATTTGAGTCTTATGTCAGTGTAACTAAAAGTTTGTCTAGTTTGTCTATTTTGTGGATTTTACTCATTTTCTATTTCATATCCCATTTTATTTCTGCTCAAATCTGAATTACTTTCTCCCATCTATAGATTTAGTTTCTTTTTCTGACAACTGAAAGTGCAACATTTAGTTGTTGACTTCTGTGTGTGCATAGAGTGGAGGCCTCAGGTACTCCTCCTCATCTTCTCTTCCTTCCTGTCTTCCTGTCACTGAGCTCCCTGATTAGCTAGGTTGCCTGGCCAGCCAGGGAGCCCCAGAGACCTGCCTGTACTTCCCTGGTGCTGAGGCTACAGGCCTGTGCCACCACGCCTGGCTTTGGCTTGTTTTGGCTTTGGCTTGTTTTTGCGTTGGTTCTGGGGATCCACTCAGGTCCTCTTGCTGAGTGGTGAGCACTTTGCCCACGAGCCTCCTCCCCAGCCCTCCCCTCTTCTGCCCCTCAGGCCTCGAATCAGTTATCCTAGTGAATTCTTCCAAGTCAGCCACGCAACTCTCCCATCAAATCTTACCATCCAGTTGCTGTAGGTTTTAGTTCTAAACATTTTGTTCTTTTCATTTTCTTGATTGATAGATATTTAACAGTGATGTGTAACTTACTGAGCACACAAGGACAGCATTAAAATGCCCTTGTAAGAAATTCAGAGGCTTTGTGTCTTGAAGGTGGGTTTCTGGGCACACTTCCTCCTTTCATGAATACCGAGTGTTTGCCGAGTCTTCCTAAGCATAAGGAAGGACTTCCGTGACTCAGCTTGTTGGCCCCTCAGATCTTTCCTCTAATTCTAGGTGTTCTGAGCTGTGAGAAGCTGCTGCTCGTTCTGCAGTGATCCCCACCACTGTTTCCAGCCAGATACCCAAACTACACCAGCGTTCAGAGCACGGTAGGTGAGACAGGAAACAGCTCCCATAGCAGTCCCAGATGAGTGGGAACAACTGAAGCTCTGCTCTTTCCCTCCATCCCAGGGTAAGTCCTGATGGGGGAGGGGGGAGGGGGACTGCAAGCGAGGACACCACTTGGGTATATGTACAAGCATGTGGAAGCCAGAGGAGAACTGCCGGATGGTTCCTCAGGCACTGCCCATCTTTTTACTGGGACAGGGTCTCCTGCTACAGCTCGACCAAGTCTTTCCAGCCCTCTGTCTGCAGCTGCCCTCTCACAGTTCTTGCTGTAGACCTACTAAGAGTATTTGGGACATCATGTGCTTCCTGGTGGGGGCTCGCACCTCACAGCTCTCAATTTCTTACTCTGTGAGCACACCAAGTCCTCATTCCACACCCAGTCACACATTGTCCATTTCACTAACTTTCTCTTCTGTTGTTTTACATTTTAACTTGAGCTTTACACACCCAACTCTTACATTACTTCTAGAAATTTCTTTTTAGCATACCATTCATCTTTGAATGTCTTCTTTCCAAACCTGTAAGAATTCCAGGCTTTCAGGCAGTGGTAGTGCATGCCTTTAATGCCAGCACTAGGGAGGCAGAGGCAGGCAGATCTATGAGTTCAAGGTCAACCTGGTCTACAGAGTGAACTTCAGGACAGCCAGGGTTACACACAGAAACCGTGTCTCAGAAAAACAAGCACGGATTCTGAATGCACAAGGTTCAGAGGGTCCTTAGAGTGCTTGAGACACTTGACTTGGTGGCAGTACTCTCTAGGCCTCTGCATCTCTGGTTTTCTTTTGTGTGTGCTCATGTCCGGGGTCAGAGGTTAATCTCACGTGTTACCTTTTTAGCACTCAGGCAATATTCATTTTTTCCCCCTCAGACACGATCTCTCTGTGGCTCAGAGCTAGCTTGGTTAGGCCTAGGCCAGTGAACCACAGGGATTCCCCATCTCTGCCTCCCCAGCACTGGTAGGACAAGCACACCATTGGACCCCACTTTTTCCTCCTGGTTCTGGGGATCCAACTCATGCTTGTGGGGCAAACACTTTATCAGCCAAGGGCTGTCTCCCAACTGTTTTTGTTACTTTCTTTTCTTTTTAAGAAACTGTATTCATTTTTATTTTATTTTTATTTTATTTTGCCTTCATGTCTGTCTGTACACATGTGCATACCTGGTACCTGTGAAGGTCAGGGCATTAGTTCCCCTGGGGCTGGACTTAAGGCAGTTGTGAGCCATTATGTGGATGCTGAGAATTGAACCTAGGTCCTCTGCAAAAGCAGTCAGTGATTCTAACCACTGAGCCATCTCTCCAGCCCTATTGGTTTTTCTTTTTTTTTTTTTAACTTTATTTATTTATTTATTTGCCTTGGTGTTTGCCTGAAACTGGAACTACAGACAGTTGTTAGCTGCCATGTGGGTGCTGGGAATCGAACCCGGGTCCTCTGGAAGAGCAGACGGTGCTCTTAACCACTGAGCCATCTCTCCAGCCCCCCTATTGGTTTTTCTTAAGAAAGAATGTTGCTGTGTAGCCCAGGCTGATCTCAAACTAGCATTCCCCTGTCCCAGCCAATCAGGCTGGTGCTTTCTTCATAGGAGCGGCTCTGCCCATATTTCATTTGGACTCGGCTAATGTAGAACTGAGCACTTGCCATCCCTGTAGGAACTTGGAGAATGACACTGCTTTTCCATTTGAGATGGGACCCAGATGAGGACTTACCACCACACTGTGGAGGAAGGCCCAAGGGCACAGAGTCCTGGGCACACAGGTAGATATAGGCAGTTGCCAAGTGGCAGGCAGATTGCAGCTCCATGGAGTCACAGGTATCCTGGACACACAGTCTGAGGAATGGAGCAGGGTCCACCTGAAACCAGTGCAAGCCCATCACTGTACCTGCCCATCACTGTGCCTGCCCATCACTGCGCCTGCCCAGCATGGCACCTGCCCATCACTGCGCCTGCCCACTGTACAGTCTAGACAAGTCTTTCACCCTGTAGTTTCTCTGATGAGTGGCCTCTGGCTAAGTGCAGCCCTGAACTCACCACCTGGAAGCAATTCCCCAGACTGGAGCCGGATTCCTGGAAGAAGGCCTGGCAAGTGGTGCTGTGCCTTGAGCATGACTGCTGCATCCTCTCTACAGTACTACATTTCTCGCCCACCTAGATGGAAACACACAAGACTCAAGCATCCACCAACATCACTTTTTTTTCTTGGGCACACTGCCTAGTGTGCACCAGCCTCAGCAAGAGATGCAAGATTGCTCCTGCTTCATCTCGGACCTCAGGGGTCCCCACTGAGCCCAGGGCTAGACATGTTAGGAAGGGATTTCCCTGAGCTTACCTGCCAGGCTTGGGTGAACGCCTCCAGGCTGGCAGCTTCTGTGCCATCTGGCAGCATTAGCTCATCATCTGCTTCGTTATTATTGGTACCCAGAAGGCCAGCAGATGTCCCTGTAGGGCAGGAGGGACCTGCTGAGAAAGCCTCCTTCTCCTCTGCCCAGGACACCGGAACTCTCAGAAGTGGGGAGGGGAAGGGGATCTAAGGATGGCATCTCTGCCTTGCAGTGCTTCCCCCACTGTCCTAGCCCACAGAGCCAGTTGGCAAGCTTTCTGGGCACCTCTTAGGGGTCTAGCTGCATGATGGACCACTGGGAGCTGACTTCACTCTTCCAGGGGAGAGAGTCAAGCTGGGTCAGAAACCCTGGGCCAGAGGCTGGTCCTGAGAGCAGGAGTGAGTCACTGAGCCTCTACTGGGTCATCTGTCATGGAACAGGAACCACCAAGTTTGAGAAGTAGGCAACTGTGTCACACTTAAAAGGAGGCCAGCAGTCACTGCCACTCCAACAAGGAAGCCAGTCAGCAAAGGCAACCTTTGGGATTATTTCCAGCTCTTGCCCGTTGGCCCATGCTCTTCTTCCCCACCAGGGACACTAACAACAGTGTTTCCGGAAAGGGCACATCACACTCAGCCCTGGAGTCTGGCCATGGGGAAGCTAGGAAAGGCCTTTGTGAGCAGTACCAACACCCGACCCACCATGGTGCCACAGGCCCAGCGTCAGGCTGCAGAGGCCTGCTGCCACATCACAGGAGACAGACACACCATCCTTGGTGCTCAGCTCAACCATGGGCCCAGTGTTCAGCACAGCAGGAGGTGGGTCTAAATCCCAGCAACTGTCCCAAGGCCAGGTGGTGTTGGACAGCTTGTAAGCCTGTGGACCACACAGGGGTAAGCCAGATTCACCTTCCACCACCACCAAACATTTAGGCAACATGTAGACAAGAAGCTCCAGGAAGTCCCTGCTATGCACGTACCTTTAGGCTAGGATACAGAACGAGGGTTGTGTGATTCAGCTCCACGTGAAGGGCCGTGAACCCTGAGCTTGTGCGGCTCAGCATCAGAGAGAACATTTGGTGAGTGAAGTCCTTGGCTAGCAGGAAGCTGCCACAGTGGGGGCCTAGGTCCCACACCTGCCCATCAAAAGTCACCAGGTATCTGGCACCAGCCACCACAGCGTAATCTGAGAAGAGGTCAGGCCCATTCAACACTGAGTAAACCTGCTGCCCAGTAACAAGTGTGCTTCCAAGTCTCTTAGGGACTCTCCTAAGGCCCTGAGCTCAGGGTGCTGTCACACGGTAAACCTTTCCACACCAGCCTGGTGCTGTGCCTCCTCTCTAGAAGGGCTCCAGCTCAGATGGTGCGCTTATAGTCATACAAGCCAACCCTGGTATCCCTTCTATTCTACATGGGAGGAAACGGAGGCTGAAGAAGTCATACACAGTGAAAGCTAGATGCAGACTTCCCAAAGGCATAGTGAGGCCCCGGGCTACAGACGCTGCCTCCCCAGCAAACCTGCACTCAATTAGTGGCCTTCTCACTACAACTGGAGCTCAGCCCTATCCCTCCATCAAGGCCCTCTGGGAGAAGGCTGGCCTCAGAAGGAGCCCTCAGCAGCTGTGAACTCCCCGTTATATCCTGGACAAGCTCCAGGGCCTGTAATCCCAAATGACCTCACCACACCCAGGAACTTGTGGGGCTGGCCCTTGATGCCACAAGGCTTGGCAGGCTTTCCTGTGGCTCTTTGCCATCAAGCCCTATAGGAATTGCACCACAGGCAATTGCACCACAGGGTTGCTCCGGGAGGAGGTGGATATGACAGGCGGGACTTACACTTGAAGGGGCTCCTCAGTAGACGCCGTCGGAACCCATAGAACCCAGCCAGCACATTCACCTCATACAGCCTGCGGACCGGCCATAGGAGTTTCTCCTCCACCAGGTAACTGACCACCTGGGCCACATCCAGGGGCTCGTCCCCCACCGGCAGCCTTACCATCATGGAGTGGTTCCTGGAAGGGACACAGAGAAGCTGGATCCCTCAGGAACCTCACCTCCTTTTCCTGAAGGATGGTGATATCACAGGAAGGGAAGGGGATCACCTTAGCAGGCTGTCCCCTTAGAGAGGGCCTGCCTCCGTCTGGGAAAGTGTCCTCATAAGATGGACCATGGTCTTGTTGTATGGACACAGATGCTGTATGGACACTGATTTTGTGCCCTGCTCCAGGGGGCAGTGGGGTGATGGGATGGGCACGGACATCGAGGAAAGGGGAAGTCATCCAGGGTGCTGTGTCACAGGTACACAGGCATACTAAGATGGGGCTAGATGGCCCACACCAGGATCCCAGCCACAAGGAAGTAGTCTCTGAGATTTCTACAGGTAAGAGAAAGACTAGACCTTCCCTAGGCTGTGGGTCAGAAGCCCAGCAAACCTGGGGTTTGAAGGAGCAAGGAGACAGCTAATGCTGGACTACAGTAGGAAGAGGGATGGGCATGGTCACCACAGAGCTACAGGTCACAAGAGACCCCAGTGAGCCTGTCTGTTGGCATTCTTCCTACCCAAACCCTGCCAGTCGGCAGCTGTCTCTACATTCATTTCCTTGGATGTATGCCCCAAGTTTACAGTAGGGAAACTGAGGCAAAGCAGGAGTCCAACCAAGGAGGCCCAAGCTTTCCACACCCAGGAGGCACCATTTTGCCAGCTTCTGGGGTAGGAGGGAATCACAGGCATTCTCAGTGGCTCCTCCCTGTGAGGCCTGGGCTGCAGCTTCTCAGTGGCTAACCCCTTCTCACCCAACAGCACCTAAGATGCCAGCTCCCTGCCTCAGCCCTCCAGAACTGTAGGAGAATAGTTCCTGTGGTTCAAACCACATGGTCCTGGGTAGCAGCATTGGTTATACACATGCACAAGCCCCTGCAATCTTGTCACTTGTCTGTAAAGGGACCTTGGTCCTTCTAGCTGTTAAGACCACATACTCTTTTTACCACTACATCCCACTGAGTCTCAGTCCTCTCCAGGTTGACCTTAAAAACACAGCTGGATTCTGGCTGCCTCTCATCCTTTCCATGCTGCCATTGTTCCAGCAATCGCATCTCCAGCCACATTGTTCAAAATAGGGCCTTACACCCTGTCCATCTCTATCTGTCCGCAACATGATCCACCTTTCCTTGGGCTTTGCAAAGCCCTTGTGTGGTATGAACGTCCATCTTCAAGCAGGAGCCAAGGCCCTGGGCCATCTGCAGCCTGCTCAAGGCTGTCTTTACTGTTCTTTAGACAGGTGCCACAGGCCTCTGTTTATGTGCCCAGAACTCTCTGCTCAGAGCTCACCTTCTGGGCTGGGGCAATGGCTCGCTGGTTAAGGCACTTGCCACACAGACATAAGAACTGGAGGTCAGAACCCCACATGAACGCGGGGTGCATGTGACAGCACTTGTAATTTCATTCTCAGAAGGCAGAGACAGGCGATCCCCAGAGCAAGCTTGCTAGCAAGACTAGTCATATCTGTGAGGTCTGGGTTTGATTAAGAGAGCCTGCCTCAATGAGTAAGATGGAAAAACAATAAAGATTATTCTCTATCAGCTTTTAGAATCCGTATACATGTGCATACACATGTGAGCCTACAGAAATGTATACCACACAAGAAAAATGGGGTCCCTTCTCAGCCAAACTGCACCACCATGGATGCCCCTCCCCATCTGTCCATCCACCTGTCTGACAACTGCCATCAGTAGCGCGTGCCACCCAGCACATAGGCCGGGGACTGAGATCCTGCTCCTCAGACCATATCTAGTCTGCTAGCCAAGAATGGCTGTCCCATAGCTAAGGCCTTTGCAAAACCAACTCGAATGTGAACAGAACTTGTGCAGAGCCTAAGCCTCAGTTTCCACTGTCGAATGAGGACTGCCTGTATGGCAGTAGTGTCCTAAGGGTGAGATGGACCAGGTTCCGACATTTGCTCTCTTCCATGTAGCAGGAACACAGGATTCCCAGTCTTATCCCTTCTTACCTGGCCGAGTAACTGTATATGCTCAGCAAGGGTTTGCAGAGCCGCCTCAGGGCCCAGGAGACCTCAGCCTCAGCCCAGGACAGAGTATGCTGAGTGGCCTGGGTGGGGGCAGGGACAGCTGTCAGAGCCACCCTTAGTGAGCCCAGCCCCACCCCACCCTATCACACACATCCTCACCAGCTCCAGGGCACCCATCATGGTTCCCAGGGCCACCTGGATGGACCTTGGCCTCCAACTTCCTGGCAGCCTGAGTAGCCAGGCCTGTAGCCACTGCCTGGCTTCCTCGGCCTTCTCTTGCCATACTTCATCCAAGGGCCGCAACATCACCTCCAAGTAGGCTTCCTTTAGTGTGGCCAGGGGCTCTGCAACAGGTAATCACCCTGAGCCAACCATGCCTAACATCCCAGGGCTGGAGGACATGGGGCCTGGAGTAAGGGTCAGGGTAGAAATAAGACAGGGCACACAGGACTACCGACCTGGTTGCCTGGAGCTGATAAGAAGGACCTGCTGCCCCCCATCATGCAGATGTGCCTCCCAGGAGGAAAGCTGGGTGGTAGCCCTGGTAACCCTGTGTATCTACATGGGGTTTCTCTGGTAAACACTTCCTATGGGCATTGCAGTTCAGTCTGGGGGACTCGATGACATCCAGTATGACACAGTGAAGCTCTGGATCCTGCATGTAGGGTTTCTGGACTTCAGTCCAGCATCTTCCCCCATCACCGACTCTGCTGTAGTGAGGATACCTGTGTGCCCCTGCCAGTTACCCACACAGGGACTCTGGCAGCGCCGATTCTGAGTTAAGGGCAGACACAAGTCTCCACTACCTGCTTTAGTCCTGGCCAAGGATTTCAGGGGCTGTAAAGGGGACCAGGAACAGTCCTTAATTGTGGGGAGGCCAGGTTCTCAGCTTGCTTGGGGGCAGGGTCCTCAGGGCAGGGCTATGTGCTAATCAGGACAGAAGCTTTGCTAGAGCCCAGTGGCAGCCAGGCTGTGTGCATGAGAGAAGCCAGGCAGAGATCAGATAAAGCCTGGGCAGTAGGCATAGGTGGGCATTGCTTTGGAGCCTCCACGGCTGGAGAAAAGGCACAGAGGTTGCAGGAGCATAAGAAATAAGACACGGGCGGGGTCAAAAGAAATCAGACTTTTTCTGACTGAGGTAGTGTTGTGAGAACAAGTGTAAAGGCCTAGGGTTCCTGGACTACGGCTGCGACTAGACCAGGGCTGTGCCCTCTCCTGTACTCACGTTCTAGCTCATTCTGCAGCTGCTCCATCTCCGCCTGCAGCTGTTCCAGGTAGAGAGGCAGGTGACCAGTCAGCACGTGCCTGACCTGACCTCCATCCCATAAGGTGGCCACCATCTGGCCACCTGCCTGAACAGCTTCTAATCCCACCTGGGTCAACTGTCTCAGGCACTCTGCTGCTCTGTCCAGGGTTCCCATCGGCTGTACCTAGGCAGGGTAACCAAGTCAAGGTCAGGAGGAAGACTAGAGATGGTACTCTCCAGCCTTCACGCCTGGGCTGGAGAGCTGGGGCACAGGCCAGAGGGCCCCCTCCATGCTTCCTTAACAGGGACTACCTACCAGGTTCTGGAACTCTCTCACATAGTCATCCAGGCTTTGGATCTTTTCTTCTAGCTGGGCTTGCACCCAGGAGCCAATGGCTGTCACCCTGGACTGTGGGGCAGAGGGGCAGATGAGAACTAGAGAGAAGGTCCTCTGGGGACGGGAGAGTGTGCAGGCTGCCCTAAAATGTCTACTCTTGTTTTCTAGGCCCTGTTGTGCTCAAGGACTCTGGGCTCTTGGCCAGCAGTCCTCCATCCAAGGCCCTCTTACCTCCATGTGACTCAGCACAGCCCCCTGACAGCCCTGTGCAACTAGGTGGAGGCTCTGATTGGCTGCCTGTAGGATCAGGCGTCCCAGGGGCTGGACATGCTGCCTACTGTTGTGGAGCAGGGCCTCCACCTCCATGGCTCTCCTGTGGGCGCATGCCTGTAGCATCACACTCTCTTCTCTGCTCCCTGGAACCAGGAAGGGACTGAGGGTACATCCATGCTTTCTCTACCTGATTCCCCAGTGCCCTACACAAAACCTCAAGATATTAGGGTTTACAAGCCTTGAGTTGTACCATGTTAGTGGTTCCTTCTCCTGGTTTACCTTCACCCCACACACATACTTTACACCCAGCTCCGGGGAGACCAGCCAGACCCACCCCACCCTACACCACCACCCTATAGCCTCACCTCACTCAGCAAAGTCAGTACAGATGTGGACAGGAAGTTCACCCCAAATTTGAGGGTTTCTTGTGCTTCTAACTCTCCGCAGGATAGGAACAGGGATCCTCTGTCCTCTCTTGGACAAAGATGGGGCCTGGCTTAGCACCTGACCTGGGGACCTGTCACCCTCCAGTTACCTTCTACATGGGCAGCAGAAGCCTGAAGGCAGCTCAGGACCCAGGACACCGACAGCCTTAGTTTCTCATCCTTATCCAGGCTTCCTTCCAGCTGGACCAGGCTTTGGGAGGCTGTGGTGGAGATGTGGCCCAGCAAGAGGAGCTGCTGAGCCCTGGGACTTTGGAGCTGTGAACCAGACAATAGAGCCTTGAGTGGGCCTGGCTGCTGGGGCTTCTCTGCTCTCTGACCTCAGCCTACCCCAAGCTCAGGGAAGGGCTGAGAGTGAATCAGGAGAGAATGGATAGAAAAATGCCCATGCGGTTCTTCCAGGAGCACCGGGTCCCCTCCCTCAGCCTCTGCCACACAGCTCAGAATCCTACCACATACAGTAGGACATATATAGCAGAGCATGCCTTGTAGGTATTTCCCCACCGACCCAGGCAGGGAGGCTCAGAACCCATGTCCGTGCAGTCTTTACACTGGTGCAGTTGGTCTGGGGATCCCAGGCTCTTCTGCTTTGGCAATCCCAGTGTCTAAGGGGCACATGTTGGTAATGTGTGGCATGAAGCCTGGGTTATTGTGTTTACTCAAATCCTTGTAGGGACCCATCCTTGAGGGAGGAGTTAATGTCAAATGATCTGGAACAATGTCAAAGGCTTCAAGGTCCCAGGGAAAGGAGCCACCGAAATGACAGAGACTGGTAGAAACTCAGAGAAGGGAGCCCATTCCTGTTGTAGCCTAGCTGCCCCGTGTTCTAAGCTAGATCCTTCAACTGAGTGCTGTGAAGCCTTAAATAAGGCCATCACCTCCCCTGAGCCTCAGCTTCTAGCTGTAACATGACATGGATCAGCGGTTCTCAAGGCCAGCAGAAATCAGAGGTACCCTTGGGTCTCAGGGCTGAACTGCATCCATCAGTCTCTCATGTCTTGGCAGAGGTGGTCAAGGAAAAGTGAGGCCACAGTGGGCTCAAGTAGACCTTGCATGCAAAATGCTGCATTAGTGAAGGTGGTGCAGCTGGGGGCTGGGGCAAGGACTGCAGGGTAGCACCGTAAGCCAAGGACAGCCAGTAGCCACTTGAAGCTAGCAGTGACTGGGGACCTGAAGAGCCTCCCTGCGGTTCACCACCGGCCATGGTATGGCTTTGTTCTGGTCATTGAATATGTCCTTCCTCTGTGTGTGGGCCAAAGCTATGCACTTCACAGGCTCCAGAGTGGAGTTAGGAGAGTGAGTGGTGGGTAGGGACCACATACCTGGGTGTCTGACAAGTCCTCGGCCTCAGGCCTTAGTCTCTGCCTACAATTCCAGGAGGGGCAGCAGCAGCAGTTTACAGCTGGGGCAGGGCAGGCCTGGTTGTAAGTTAGGAAGTGACAGGCCCAGAGACTAGACACACTGAATAGAAAATGGTCATGGCCTCTGGGCATAACCTCATATAGAAATGTCATCTGTGATGGCTGTTCTTAGTGGTCAACTTGACTACATCTGGAATTGACTAAAACCCAAGTGTCTGGGCACATCTGTGAGGAATGTTTTTCTCTTTTCCTCCCCTCCTCTCCCCTCCCCTCCCCTCCCTCCACCTCCCCTCCCTTCCTCTCCCCTTCCCTCTTCCCTCCTTCCTTTTCCCCATCTCTCTCTCCCCTCTCTGGACAGGGTTTCTGTCTGTGACCCTGAATGTCCTTGGAAGTCCTCCGTGGGCCACCACTGCCTGGCTCAGGGATTTTTCTTAGTTACACTATCTAAAGTGGGAAGATCCACCTTTAATCTGGCCACATCTGCTGATTGCCTGTATCAGGACATGGAAGATGGCAGCTCTCTTTGCTTGTCCGCTCTCACTGGCAAGCCCATTCATTCCTTCGCTGCCGTTAGAGCCTACTTCAGGATTATGGTGTCTCCTAAAGACCATCTGAGACTTCCAGCCTCGTGAACTGAGTAATTACCAAGTTTTTGGACTTTCCTTCTTAGACAGCTGGGCAAGCTGGACCACAGCGTGTGAGCCAATCTAATAAATCCCTTTATACATACTCATTCCATCAATTCTGTTTCTCTAGAGAACGCTGACTGGTACACCATCCTTGCCCGTTTGAGAAACATAGAATCTGTCTCTTGGTATAGGAAGGGTAGGGCCATGGAGTAATGGAGAAGCCACTCTGTGGAGCCTAGACAGACCCCAAGATTCCGTAAATCCCAGAAAGGAAGTCCTGGACCCCACCAGGGTGTAGGCCTGAAGTTCCACTGATGGCCACTAGATGGCGGGGCAGCCCAGGCAGTGGGGTTGCTGGCATGGAAAACTGGTAAGGATTAGACATCTACCTCCAGCTGCGCGGAGAAGTCCGACACATTAGGTCGACTGTGGTTGTAGAGGGTGAGGATAAAGTGCAGGCCCTGGTCAGGGTCTGGAACAAGACCCAGCAGGTATTGAGAACGCAGCAGGAGAGCACCCTGGTCCAGACTGTGCTCCCCAGAGAATGAAAGGGCCTAAAGGAAGACAGATCCCAGAGATCAGGGAACATAGGGAGACCCTGGCCCAGGCTGTCCCTCCCACCAGGACTGCTGTGGCAGGCTCTACTGCCCCACCCATAACCTCCAGCAAAGCCCCTTAAACACAAAAGCACACCTGTGTGGGTGCCTGTGTGTGACCTCTGTAAGGCTCTCAGGTGCCCTGAGGCCACGTGTGAGCCCTGTCCCACCCTTCCCACTGTCCCCCAGACCTAGAGCACACTACTTGGGTCTGTCCTCTTTCCCTCCACTCTGGGCAGTGCTCCAGGAGAGTGGCGCTTGCCTTGTCTCTCAGCAGAAACTGCTTTCGTGGCACAGAGGCATGAGAAGGCTAACTCACTTCTGAGACTTGATGGTTTAAATATGTAAACCTTAAACACTCTGACTGACCTTTGCAGAAGACTCTATGGCCCCTGGGAGGTAGGGGGTGAGGAGGTGGGTAGGTAGGTGTGTGGGGGGAAGGTGTAGAAAGATGGGAGGGTGGATGAATAGACAGATGGGAAGGTGGGTGGTAGGTGGATAGCAGGACACTGGGGTGGGAAGGCAGGTGGGTATATGTGTGGATGGGTGGGTGATGGACAGGAAAGACTAGGAGACAGAGGGACAGAAGAACCTGGGAATGGTGAGGGCTCAGGCAACAGGCTCACGAAGCAGGTCCTAGTGTGCAGCCCAGCCATGGTGGTGGGAATAGTTCTCATTTACATGGCCTCCCGAGTATCACAATCTCCCCTATAGACATCTTCCTTCTTACACAAAGAAGACATGCCATGCAGCTGGTGTCTGCAGAGCCACTGTGACCCCCTGCCTGTCCTCAGGGCCCCTGGTTCCCCGTCCCATTCTCAGCAGACTCACCCTGGGCAAGTTGCAAAGGCCCAGGTGGAGAGTGTGGCGTAGCTTGTGTGTGTAGTCAGTCTCCACTGTCCCCTGGAAGCTGTGCTGGGCACAGGGGCCCCAGAGGATGTGCTCTAGTGTGCTCTCTGCATGGATCTTGTCCCACTGGGGCAGCCGATGCTTCTGGAATGGGTCATGACATGAGGGTTATCCCATGGGAGAGAGTGCCCACAGCATCCACAAGGGTGACTGTCATCCACACACAGACCAGGTGCCAGTGACCCCAAGGTCTCGGATGCCTGGGGGTGTACAGAAGGGCTGAGGAAACACACTCTCAGAGCCAGCTGTCCCTATTTCAGTACAGACTGACTTCTGTCTCACACTCCGAAGAGCTGCGCTTGACCCCATGGGAAGCCTTAGTTGGGAAATGCTAAGCCCAGCCATTTCTGGGAAGGTGAGCTGACCCTCGCCTCCCACCCCATGGCTAGTAGACCCCTAGCACTACCAGCTCCTCCACTCTGCTCAGCACTAATCTGAGTGTCTGATTAGGAGGACACGGCTATTGCACCCACTTCAGATGAGCAAGGCTTAGTCAGAGGAATGAGTGGCCTGGATCCCCTGGCATAGCCAGCACTTGAACCCAGAACCACACTGCCCCAAACTCAGTACTTCCCATAATTGACAAGGGTCCCTGTGGGTGACCTGCCCTGAGTCTGGCTCCCTGGGCCTCACCTCATATGTCACATTCTGCTGCAGCCGATGTCGGCCCCAGGAGAGATGAAGCTGCTCACTGAATACAACCGGGGTCTGAGTCAGGGCCCCGCAGGCCTTCAGCGGGCCTAGGCCCCAGGTTCCCTGGAGCTGCCAAGAACAAAGAGATAAGCCAGAGGCCTTGTGGGAGGCCCAGATCGGAGGGTCCTGGGCAAGAGCACACCAGTGAGCCAGCACGTACCTGACCTAGGGAGGCAGCAAGGCAGCCGTCCCAGGCCACACTGTGCGTAGAGGACCTGTCAGCCCAGGTGACCTCCAGAATCACAGGTGAGCTTCTGTCCCTTGATTGCTGAACCTGCATGAGGGAGGGACAGAGCTGAGGCCCTCACCTCCTTAGAGGGGGAGATGCTGGCTAGATTGTGGCTGCCCTCATCTTCCCCGAGAGGAAGTAGGGGGGATTACAGAGATTTCTGCACTCCTTGTAGGAGTTCAGAGCCCCCTACTGGGAAACTGGGAAGGGCCCTTCCTTGATGACAGACAGCCCCTTCTGGGTCCTGAGTGTCCAGCCTCTTCCTTAGGGAGCTCTTTGACTTAGCTCTGGCCTCAGGGCCCTTTGTTGTCCTGTAGCTCACATTTCTGGGGCCCTTGGCTGATAATAGATTCTTCTTTCTTTTTAAGATTTATGTATTTATTATGTATACAGTATACAGAAGAGGGTACCAGATGCCATTATATTATAGATGGTTGTGAGCCATCATGTGGTTGCTGGGAATTGAACTCAGGACCTCCGGAAGAACAGTCAGTGCTCCCAACCACTGAGCTATCTCTTCAGCTCCCTAGCCTCTTCTTTCATAAAGGTCTCACCTGGCTTTTCAAATCCAGTTCCCTGTATACTTGCTCCGTGATGCTTACTATTCACCTGCTTGTATTCTGCTGGCCTAATATACTCCTGTTCACCAGTGATAGGAGGCTCAGAGAAGCCACACAAGTTCAAGGATGCACAGTGGGCTAGGGAGACAGGATTTGTGGGAGCCAGCTCTCACTTCCTACACGGAGAGCAAAAGAGCAACACCTGCTGAGTCTTCCCTGCTTCCCGAGCAAGGCCTTTCCTCCCAGGGAAGGAGACTGAGGCTCAGAGAGAGTGGGCGCTGCAGGTGTCTGCCTGGGGGAGTGGCTAAAGACAGTTGCTACACTGGCTCTGTGACTCCAGAGAAGTGACCGCACCTCTCTGTGCTTCAGGGTCAGGTCTGAGACAGGAGAGTAGCAGCACCAAGCAGGTTTGGAGGTAGGATGGATTTGTGGCACAGGGCCACACCAGCTGTGCTTGTCATGATGGACTGAAGCCCAGGTCTCCTGCCCGCACCTTTGGGCACCTAGTGCAGCTGCTGACTCCAATCAAGCCCCTGAGCAGCCCCCCCCAACCCCCGGCTCCTATTAGCCTTGCCACCTACCTTGTCTTTATCGCCACAAGCCACAGCTAGGTCACCATCACCATAGTGGCTGCCTCTAGAGTACTTTGAGGACAGGTGGAGCTGGCAGTGGCGTGGCAGGGACAGAGACAGCTGGTCAGAGAGCTCCACTGTAGGAGAGATGGGTGAAGAGGTAGCAGTGAGGCCATGGCTGTGAGTTAATGTCATGGTAGGAGACTGTATCAGGGCCTCCACTGATAATAAAACCATTTAAGCAGGTGGCCACACTCACCTACTCTACAGATTTTGGAAGCCATATGTATGTTCAGTCACTCAAAGCATCCTAACTGGCTCCATGGGAGGCTCTGTTCTCTTTTCCTCCTATTCCTATGACACTGAGCAGCCACCCCAGTCACCTCTGAGCCCCAGCTCGGCCTCAGGATGTGCCATGGCTTCCTGAGCGGACAGGGCACCACATCCAAGACTTGGCTTTAGAATTCTGTTGCTGTTTCCTCTCCTAAACCCCAAGCGGCCACCATGGAGCACACCCTGGCTGGCTGGTGATGGCTTCAAAGCAGGCTTCAGGTGACAGCCGAAGGGGACTGAGGTCAGTAGAGGTCCCAGAGATCCACAGAGCCCCTCCCCTTAGCCTGCTTGAGACGTAGGAGCCTACCAGGGCCTCCCTGCTGCCCCTCCTGATTACTTTAAGACACTGGGTTCCATTCAGGACAATTTAGGGTCTCTCATTACATGTAGCTGTATGTTCACATGAGCATACACGTGCCACAGTGCAGATGCATGTGAGACCAGAGAACAGCTCTCAGGAACCTCTTGTCTCCTTCAGCACGTGGGTCCCAGCTCAGGCCATCGGGATTAATGACAAGTGCTCCACTCCCCCACCCCACCCCACCCCCGTGCCATCCCACCGGCCCCAGTTTGCTTTTATTGTTTATTCATTTTGGTTTATTTGAAACGAGATTTTATGTAGCCAAGGATGACTTTGAACTCCTGACTTTGTAGCCTCTACTTCCTGGGGGTTGAGACTGCGGGCTTCTCTTCCTGCCACATACTGTTTTTAAGGTGCTGGGATCAGATGTTCTAGGGAAGCCCTCTATCCGCTGAGCTGCAGCCCCCGCCGGCCGTCTCTGTGACTTTACCCACATGGGGGTTCCTAGCTCTCTTCCCTCTCCTCTGAGGGCTGGGCCTTGGCCATCTTGTGTCCCAAGGATTCCTTGGGGGCTAGAATAGTACCAAGGACAAGCAGGCACTCTCCTATGACAAGAGAGAGCACCCCAAACCCCATGCATCCTGTTCCTCAGCCACTCACCCTGAAGATGGACGTTCTCTGAGAGGGGCCTGGAGAGGCTCCCATTGAGAACCACCTCCCTGCCATGCCATAGCACCACCTGGTACAGGACATGTGTGCCTTGTGCTCTCTGGAACTCGGTCCTCAGGGCCAGCTCTGTGGGAAGGGTGCTGAGCTAGAAGAGAATGGGATAGCCAGTGCATGGCCTCTTAGAGCTGAGCCACACACCAGCCTAGGGAGGGGAAGGGCAGAAAACATCCAGAAAGGAAAAGCTGTGCATGGTCAGAACCACGTGGCAGGATGAGACATTTCTCCCAGAGTCAGGAAGGGAGGTAGTTGTAGCAGAGACTGTAGCCTGTGTGGGTTGACAGGCCTGCACCTGCAGACTGAACTCTCTTCCATTGTCCCCATCTAGGCTCTCTGTCCCAGCCCTGGGGCGTCTGGCCCGTTCTCAGACTCATCCCCACCCCAGGCCCTTAGCACTGAATGCTTTTTCCCCCAGATAAACCCATCATAAAGAGTTAGCTCAAGAGTCACCTCCTCAGGTGATTCTTCTTGACCCCTAATCATACATATGGTTTGTTTATCATGACTTTTGTCACCGTGACAAAAGTGACATTCGGGGCTCATCAGTTCTGTCCTGTGCTCTATCAGCCTCTTTCTGGAGCAATGCCTAGGATGAGGAGATAATCCTAATAAAGAATAGAGGTGAGACACACAGCTGAGAGCCCCTGCCAGCCAATGTGCCCCCTTCAGAGCCTAGCAACTTGTTCTGGTCTCTACAGAAGCAAAGCTTCTTTTTTTCTAGGAATCTACGCACCTGAGGGAAGGTCTGTTGAAGCTGGATGACATTGGCTAGTCTGTCCTTAGCAGCCAGCATGCTGGTACTGACGTGAAAATGTCGCTTCTCCACCTCTAGGACAAAAGTGCTTTTGGTCTCATCCTTGGCGTATTGGAGCTGGTGAGGGGAAAAACATGGAAGAGATAACATCAGATCTCAGCCAGATGATGCTTGGCTTCAGGCGATGCTCCCAGAGCCCCAGAAAGGGACCTACAGCTTCCTGAGATGAACAAGCTCTGACAAAATAAGGTCTTGAGTGTAGCCAGGCCCTGAGACTGGCAGCACTCCTCATGCCCTTGGGCTGTAACTGATCAGATACTAGCCATGACCAGCCACAGGAATCTAGCTGTGCCCACAGAGGACAGAGTTACACAAGAACCATGGTCAGGGTGGTAGAGCAGGTTCCAGGTGGTCCTCCTAGGCATGGGTTGAGTTAGTGACAGTTAGATCCTTTGCTTCCCAAGCATTGGCCTTTTAACCTTATAGCTAAGGATAAGGATGCTTTCTTTTTTAATGGATTGGCATGAAAATTGTATGAAATGACATGCCATCTTCTAGGCTGGTAGAATAACTGTCACTTAGTGTATCTGGTCTCCCACGGGAGAGTCATAAAAGCTTGGGAAAAGGGATAAGAATTGGTGCTCATACTTTGAGGTCAACATTTTTCTCATTCTTCCTCCAAGTCTAGATTGTAGACTGGGTAAAGAGCACTGGCTACCCTTCCAGGGACTTGGGTTCTTGTCCCAAGCCCTCACTTAGCAACTCACACCTGTAAGCAACTCTAGTCTCTAAGAACCAATGACCTCTTCTGGCCTCTGAAGGCACCAAAAATTCATATGATACTAAGATATACATCATGCATTGCAGACAAAACACATACAACACAGTAAGATAAAATAAGAACCAACATTTTTAAAAATGATGATATCAATAGGCTCAAAGGCTGTGTCAGCCTGTTCAGCTTGCTCTCACATGGTACAAACAATTCAAAGATACAAATAAGAGTGTTCTGTGAACTGGCTGCTTGGTCACTACAGTAAATATGAGGATTTTAAAAGAAATTTAGTGATAAAAGATGAAAGGAAAAAAATTAGACAGAGAGCAGAGAGGAGGTTGATGAAAATTTATCTTAGTTTTATATCTGAAAAGTGTCATAGGAAAATGTTGGGGGACTGGAGATGTGGCCCAGCAGTTAAGAGTGCAAACTTCTCTTCCAAAAAGCACTCAGCCAAAAAGAAAGTTCTAGCCTGAACTACACAAGACCAGATCTCTAAGGAATATTCTAATTTTTGTGATTATACTGTGTTATAGAAAAATCCTTGTTCTACAAAACACAAGGTCTCTAGAAATAAAGACACAGATTTGTTAATTCAGTTACCCAGAAAATGTGTAGTCTGCCCATCTAGTGGCGACTTCTTTGTCATTGATTGAGACAGATCTCATGTAGCTCAGGCTGGCCTAAAATGGGCTATGTTGCTGAGGCTGGCCGACCTTCTGTGCCTCTTGCTTCTATCTCCCTAGTGGGAGGGTTACAAGTGTGTGCCACCATGCTTGGTTTGTGGGGTGCTGGGGCTAGAACCCAGGGCTTTGTGCATCCCACATTCCACACCTGCTTGGGGGCCGGGCTGCATTCAGTGTGTGCCCTCTAAACAAAGGCAGGCCAGGACATGATGTGGGGAGGGTGCAGTAGACTAAGCCTGTGGCCAGTAGGAAAATGCAGTGGCCAGGGATTAGGGTGGGAGGTGTATATCTCAGTGGTAGAGAGCTTGGCTGACTGGAAGGAGGCCCAGCATAAGGAGTTACAGGCAGGACAAAGGGGAAGACAGCAGGAAGAAGGGCAGGGCGGGGTGGGGGAGCAGAGGTACTGGTTAGTCTAATCACTCCTAATCACTCACTCCTTACCAAGCAGCTACTCTATATTGGTCTCTGTGCCAAGGGCTGGCATTCCCATAAGAACTCCTTGTTTGGGTGGTAGAGACAGACAAGGACAGGAAGGTTGGCAATGCAGAGGCAGCCAGCCTTCAGGATGGTCTAACAAGCCATTCTATCTATCCAGGCCTCCACATTCAGGGTGTGGTGATGGAGTTGACTCCGCTCAAAGCGCCAGGGCATCTGCTACAGCTGCTGGGGGCATTCTAAGTTGTGTGGGGAGGGTGGGGGTGAGGGGAATGGGGAGATGGAGGGGGTGTCAAGCACCAGGCGCCAGGGCAGGCAGACCTCCCAGCTCCCGAGGGTCCCCTGGGCCCCTCTGGAATGTAAACATCAGGATGTTTTGGAAAGTCAGAGCCTGAGTTTTAGGGGTGGCCCACTGGGGCTCAGTGCAGGCCTCTGACAGACAAGGATCTACAAATACACCCCAGCAGCCCGTGCTGTGCAGGACTGCCTCAGGCAGTGTCTGGAGCTACTTAGGAGCTGAGGATGCTGGGGCCGTTACCTTGGCTGTGGCAGAGGCTGAAAGGGGACAGCAGTCCAGGAGGAGGGGGAGGTGGTGCCCACCCTGCAGCAGCAGCTCTTTGCTGGAAGCAAGGAAAGAGGGGGTGAGCTGGCACGAAGGCATCCGATTCAGCACTTCCCCAGGGGAGAAGGTTGGAAGCCCCGAATGGGAAGTCTATCCAAGTGTGGTCACAGTCACCAGGGCACTGGGTCATGGTCCCAGCACAGCTTCTACCCAGCTCTGGCACCAGGAGCCAGTTTCTTGTCCTACACCTCTTAACCTCCGTTTCCCTATAAAGGGCTAGAATTGGCTCTGGATTGTGTGTCTTGGGTTTGCATAGCAGGAGCCCTCTGGGATGTGGGCAACAGGACTTAGGCATCCCAGCGTCCTCCCAGGACCCCTGTACCAGTTGCTTATCCATGGGGCTATGATCTCTACAGTTGGGGCTGTTCTATGCACCCAAGGATGTTTAGTAACCTTCCTATCCAGCCTTAGCAACCAGAAAGTTCCCCAGGGACTGCACAGCCTCACCCAGGTGAGAATTATAGGTTATACCTTTAATAAGTGGTGACTGAGGTCAAGAAGGGGAACTGGCAACCCACATCCCCCTTAACAGAAAGAATCCCAAACCCCAAGCCAGTTCCACCAGTGACTGATAATAGAGAAAGTGTGTGTGGTGGGGGGGACCTTAAGCATGCTGTCCTTAAGGACAGGGAATTTTTAAGATCTTGGTGACCTTGGAAAGCCACTGTGTCTCTCTGAGCCTCCAGTTCTGTAATCTCAGGGGCTTGTGATGGTTTGGGAAGCCTTCATGTCTTATTGGTGCCCAGCAGTGTCCATCTGCCAGCTGCCTCCAGTTCCTCTCCTCCTGGGCATCCCCTAAGACTGTCAAGAGCGCCCACCTGTTGGCATGATCCTGGCCATGGATGTGGAGGAACAGAATATCTTGGGTGTCACAAGTGATTTTCAGGGAGGAACTCATGTCTTCCGAGGTCCAGAGTTCTTGGAACAGTAACTGAGGTAGGGAGGGAGAGAGAACAGGACACATACTGTTGGGGTGCCGAGGACCCTGGAGATCAGTAGAGATACCTGTGTGATTCACAGCCCTAGAGCAAGACCCTGTCCAGCCTGCAAGAATGTAGGCCCTGGCTCCTCCCCCTGGACATGGGGCTCATGGGCAGGGCTCAACCAGATGCACTGGGGAAAGGGGGAGTCTGGTGTTCTCAGTTGTGGGGTTCATACTCTATACAAGGGGGACCACCAATAGCTGCTTCTCCCTTCTCAGCAGGATTGTGGTACAGAAGGCAGTGGCTGGAGGTGGACTGTGGACACGGACTCAGGCTCGTGGGGACAAGACACAGAGGCTTGATGAAGACACATGGCCAGTGTGCAGCTCCATGCAGTGGGGAACCACAGAAACACAGATTTGAGTCCGCATTCCACTGCCTGCTTGATGCATGAACTTGAGCAAGTCACCTACAGTGATGGCCCTGTCACTACCACCAACATTGTCACAGCCAATGGTGTCCCTGCACCCTCAGCTGGGTCTGTACAGCCCCACGGGACAGGGGTATTCCTCTCTCTATTTCACCATGAAGAGACTGGGAGTCCAGACAGGGCAAGCCATCTGCTCAACGTGGCACAGCTGGGGAGGACAGAGTTGGGCTCTGATGGAGGTGGCAGTCACAGCAGGTGTCAGAAGGACAGAAAGCACAGACTAGCCAGAGTGCTGCTCTCAGCATCGAGTACGGAGCCCAGCGTACTAAGCAATGCTCACAACACTGAGCCATAGCTCCTTGGCAGAAGGAAGTTGGACTTCAGCTCTCAGTTTTCCCTAGTTGCAGGATGTCAGACCAACAGTGGAAAGATTTGGATTTGTAGGCATCAACTCTCTGTTTTTCTGAAACAGGGTTTCTCTGTGTATCCCTGGCTATTCTGGAACTCACTCTGTAGACCAGGCTGGCCTTGAAGTTGAGATCCTCCTGCCTCAGGAGTGCTGGGATTAAAGGCATGCACCACCCCACCCAGGCTATAACTACTTTTTGCTTGCTTATTTGTTTGTTTGTTTAAAAGGCCTCTGCAGACTGTAAAGTGACACTTGCCAGTCCTCTCCTCTCCTCTGCTGGCCCTGTGGCCCCTCACCTGGCTGCTGAAGGGCAGGCCCAGTCTCCAGAAAGCATGCACCGTGTGGCTGGTGTTCGCTGTCACTTCCAGTGTGCCATTTGGCAGCCAAGCCACCAGCGCTGTCACATCCACACTCACATTGCTGTTCCCGTCACGGAGGACCACATGGGCCCAAGTCTTGGTCTCTAAAGGCAGAGCAACAGCAACTGTGAGATCCTGAAATCACCTTCCGTCCTAGAGTGAAATGCTTCAGTGAATTACTTCAGAGACCGTAATAGAGCTGTACTTCAACCCAGGACGTTGGCAGAAAGGCTACCATGTCAGCCTGGAGGGATCATTGACTGACCTTGGCTAGCTGGCAGTCACCTTCTCAAGCCCCCATGATATCATCTATCATAAGGCATCCCCTAGACCCTGCTCTGAGAAGCCCCACCCACTCCTGCCTGCCACCCTTCATCACATCATGGCACAACAACCTGTGCCTCATGGGAACAGCAGCCTAGGAAGGCATCATCTCACCCTGCAGTGCCTACCAGTGCAGTCACTGGCCTACTAAGCACTCAGAAGCACCTGCAGAGTGAACTTGCATAAGACTGAGTGGTTTGTCCTGGAAGTGGCATGGGCCCAATAGCAGCCCCTCTCCTTTGGTGACAGACTCAGAGGTCACCAAGGACCTGGCCCGGACTGTAGCATCCCATCCCTTCTGCCATGTGGGCAGCTCTGGCAACTTCTGCCCCCAAGTGGGGCCATCTCTCTGAGGCTGTCACATACAATCCCTCCAGAACAGTCGGGTCCCAGAGCTCACATCCCCATACGTCCTCTGCTATGTATGGAAAATGACAGACCTAGGAGTAAGTGGTTCCTAGTTGGTGGCATGCTAGCTGAGGCTCATAGCTTAGGTCTGAGTCCAGGGGGTGTGGCCAGTGCCTTGAAGCCCAAGCCTTGATTTCTCATCTGTAAAATGGTCGCAGCCCACCCACCTCAAGACAGCACTCGGGTGATGTCAGACCCAGGGGAGCTAGATGTGGGAGGGCACAGGGTCAGACAGCACTCTGGCATTATTTCTTCTTCAATATCCCGTATGCAGTCAGGCACATCTGCAATGTATGTGTCGGGGAAGGGAGGGGACACAGATCTTATGTTTGGGGACTCCTGACTATCAGGAACACCATGAAAACTAATACCAGATGGGAAGTGCCATGGTTGGCTGGGATGGCTAGACACACAGCAATAGAGGAAGGGAAGAGGCTGTGTGTGTTCCAGGGGCTAGGAACTAGTATAGTCCCCAGCAAGCCCAATGCCAGCTCAAGAGTGATCTCAGGCCCCAGCGGGAGAAAGTCCCCATGCATCCCCCAGAGACTGGATGACAAAGATGGAAACATTTGAAGTCAGAGGAAAATGATCCAAATGATATGGAAACCACCCAGGGTCTAAAATAGTCAAGAACCAAGCCCCTGAATCTATCCAGAGACAGAGAGAGACAGAATGTGAAGTAATGTCAAGGCCTGGTTTCATTATAAACAAGCTGTGTGGCCTGAAGCAAGTGTCTTCACCTCTCTGAGCTACAGAAGGAAGGGAAGAAGATGGTGAGGGGCAGGGGGCAGGGCTCTGAGGCTCTGAGGTTAATATTGACTATAGATTGGCAGGATCTAGCATTACCAAAGAGTTCAGCCTCTGCAATGCCCCTGAGAAACTATCTAGAACTGGTAACTGAGGTGGGTCCCGCTGAATAAAAAGAGAAACTGAGCTCAACACCACTCAGCTTCTGGACTGTGTCCCCATCACAATGACCTGTAAAGCCAGAAGTCAGCCTTCTTCCTTTGAGCTGCTGCTAGTCACTCTCAGTGACCCTCCCAGAGCTGACTTCCAGTCAGGGAGAGAGCTGTACACAACACTCCTGTGGCAGAATCTTGCCTGGCAGGTTCGCAGCTGGGTTACTGCCAGCTCTCACCTCTCATACCTGCGAGTGTGACCTTATTAGAAAATGGACTTTACAGGTGTGACCAAATAAAAACAAGATGACAATGAGGTGATGGCCTGCATGGGACTAGATCTGGGCCCAGGGAATGCTGCACTCTGGACCTAAGCTCACCCTGTATCTGTAGCTCAGCTCTCAGTTCGGCCTCATCTGGGACCCCGGCCTGCAGCAGGTCCTCACTGTCATGTCGGCTGTGGCCCCAGAGCTCCAGATGGCCGTCCTGGGCCCAGTAATTTATAGAGCAGTTGATGGATGTAGGGCCTGTTGAGATATGTGTGGCGGCACCATCACAAATGTCCACAGAGACCTGCGGGGACATGGTAAGGACAGACCATGCCAAGCTGGTCAGCACCCCAGAGCCCCAGCGATTTCAGGAGTGAGGCATGGGGAGAGCAGGCCTGGAGTCTCACCGGTGAGTGGCCTGGGAAGGGGCACAGGGACAGCATCCAGAGCGAGCCTGGGCAGGCAGACATGCCCTAATGGTGGGAAACAGGCACAACCCTAGGGCTGCTCAGCTCCTGCACCTATTCTTGTAAATAAAGTTTTAATGGGCTATGGCTCTGCTCCTTCATCAGCTGCTGCCAACGGCTGCTATCCCGGGGAGCCCCTCAGCCTAAGGAGGGTCTCCTCCTCTTCCTTCTTCTTTTGAGGAGGGTCTCTTTATGTAGCTCTGGGTGTCCTGGAACTCACTCTATAAAACAGGCTGGCCTTGAGCTCACAGAGATCCACCTGCCTCTGCCTCCAAGTTCTAGGATTAAAGGCATGTGCCACCATGCCTGGCAGATTTCCCCATTTTATCTGCTCTGTAGAGAAGCCTGCTGGCCTTTTTTGTAGCACATTGCTTCTTCAGCTGTCTCAGGCCTTAGGTAAAATCTCCACCCCCATTACGGAAAGATAAGGATTAGGGTTAAGGTGGGCATCCTGCTCTACATCTGCAGTGTTGGCTGTGGAACAGGGTGTTGCTGTCACCCAGGCACACAGTCTCAGGCTGGTTCAATCTTGCCAGACCAGATTTATATTTAAAAAACTATTATTTTATGTATGTGGATTATTTTTGCATGTATGTCTGTGCACCACATACATGCAGTGCCTGGAGTTAGAAAGCACTGAATCCCTGGAGTTACAGATGGCTCTGAATTGCCACATGCGTGCTTGGAGTCAACTCTGAGTCCTCAATGAAAGTAACAGTATTCCTTACCATTGAACCAATTCCCTTACCTCAGACTCACAATTTTAAAAACCTAATCTGGGAAGATGTTTAACTTGTGGGTACATGAAAAGCCTGGATAGAGTGATGCTCATATGTGAGTGGCACAGGAAGGTTCCACTCCACTGGGTGGCACAGGAAGCCCTACTCTACTGGGTCCTGCCATGCACCTGACCCCACAGTGCTGCCCCAGCATCTGAGGCCCCATGGTGTGACCCCCTCTACCAGAATGTCCCCATCCTGGGCTGCCTGCCAGGCCTCCTAAGGCTCCTTCAGTGGACCTTGTGATCAGGTAGAATGGTATGTACAGGGACACCCCTCCGATGTTCCTCAGCCACATCCACTGTGGCTAGCTCCCACAGAAACTGGAGCCTGGGTAGGCCTGTAACCTGTTCCTCTGGGGAACTTTTACAGAGTTAGCCGGCAGTCTCAACTCTGGGCTTGTGTGCAGTTCATCCTCAGCCTGGGTCCTGGAGCTGGGCTAAGGCAGACACTGCTCCACTTTTAGCACATTGATCTGTAGGAAACCAGTTCCTCATCTTCACCCAGCCCACTGGGAATTAGCAGAGGTCTGGAGTCTACCCATCCCATGATCCTTAGAGCGCCCACTACCCTGGCTGTCATGGCAGAGGCTGGCAAGAAAGCCTTAGGTCCTGAGCTGATGTCTGACTGCAGAAGGGATAGTTCATGGACCACCAAGGGGAACCAAGGTCCCGTGGAGCTGGAGACAGTGCATGTCACAGGGGACGAGAGGACACGGACCACAAGGGTCTAGCCGGGGCTTCAGCCCTGACCTACACTGCCTGCAGTCCCCAGTGGCAAGGCAGTGTTAGCCCCTGGAGGTGGGCTTCCATGATTTAGTGCCCTACCCGGATCAGACCCCAGTACCTGGAGAGACCACCCTTCAGAGCCCTCCTGGCACAGACCCAACAGCTGGGCAGGCAAGATGTCTCTACTGCAGTAGACCTGTGAAGACAGCAGATGGGCAGTGGGTATTTCTTCCCCAACTTGACCCCAAAGAAAGCCTCTGTGCATGGTGACACTAGGCAGTGTTCTAGAAGATTCCTCATCCGAGCCCTTACAGGAGGCCATGACTGTCAACAGTACCCTTTGCAGACAAGGAATCAATCCAGCATAGAAATCCACATGCTCTCCACAATGGTTTGTCTAGCCCGTGACAGGCACATAGGTGACTCTGTGTGTATGTGCATGTGGAGTGTGTGCAGTGTGTGTGCAGTGTGTGTGGTGTGTGTGCAGTGTGTGTGTGTGTGTGTGGTGTGTGTGCAGTATGTGTGTGATGTGTGCATGTGTGGTATATGT
This sequence comes from Sigmodon hispidus, assembly GCA_004025045.1. Classification (NCBI taxonomy): domain Eukaryota; kingdom Metazoa; phylum Chordata; class Mammalia; order Rodentia; family Cricetidae; genus Sigmodon; species Sigmodon hispidus. The sequence continues at coordinate 169,499 of PVIH01001063.1, read as the reverse complement.
GTGTGGTGTGTGTAGTATATATGGTGTGGTGTGTACATGTATGGTATGTGTGTGGTGTGTGTGCATGTGTAGTTTATGTGTGTATGGTATGTGTGTGTGGTGTGTATGAGTTGTGTGTGGGGTGTGTGGTATATATGGTGTGGTATGTACATGTGCGGTGTGTGAGTGGTGTGTGAATGTGTGGTGTACATGTGTGTATGGTGTGTGTTTGGTGTGTATGTGAGGTGTGTGTGTGTGATGTGGGTATAGTGTGTATGGTGTGTGTGTGGGGGGATGTCTGGGGATTGGATCCAGGACCTCACATAAGCTAGGCAGTACTGGAATCACAGCTATAACCCTCTTTTCAATTTTCTTCTTGAGCATGTGGTGGTGGCACATGCCTTTATAATCTCAGCAGAGGCAGGTGGATCTCTGTGAGTTCATGGCCAGCCTGGCCTACAGAATGAGTTCTAGGATGGCAGAGGATATACAGAAAAACCTGTCTTGACCCTCTCCTCCAATTATTTTTTCTTCTGGAGACAAGGTCTCACTAAGTTACCCAAGCTGGCTTTGAACTTGCAATCCTTCGGCCTCAGCCTCCCAGGTAGCTAGGATGATGAGCCTGCTTCTCCAAGTGTGGCTCCACTCTTCATAACCATATGAGTGGCAGTGACGTATGAGTGACAGTGACCATATGAGTGTCCGTATGAGTGACAGTGGGTGGCCTCCTTGTGATGGCTGATAGCAATTGTCAACCTCACAGGATGTAGAACCAGCAAAGAGATTAGCCTCTGGGCATGTTCCTGAGGGATTTTCTAGACCAGGCTGAGGTGGGAAGACCCACCTGAATGGGGCAGCAGAACTCCCTCTGCTACACTGTCAGACCGAATAAAATGGAGAGAGCTGAGAACCACCATCCATGTCTCTCGGATTCTTGGCTACTGATGCAGTGTGACCAGCTGTCTCATGTTCCTGCCTCTGTGTCTTCTCTACTACCATGGACTGTGCCCTAGACACATAAGCCAAGACAAACCTTTTGCCAGGCATTGTACCCCAGCAACAAGAAAACCAACTATTTATTTCACTTGTCTAGTCTACAAGGTTCCTTGACTTCTGCTACACTGGGTGAACCAAGCCCAGACCTCTCTCTCTTTACCCACCTGGATGTGCCCATTGCCATGTATGGAGAAAGGGAGGGCCCAGTGCCTGAGGCTGGGCATGGTGGGGCCTGAGGAGTCAAGGTTGGCATTGAGATGACAGTTTACACTCCACAATTCCATCTGTACCAGGCGACTGGAAGATTCCTGGGCACCGGTCACTTGTTCCCCAGCTTTGGAGGCCATTCCTACAGGTGAGAGACCAGAATAGATGGCAGTGGGCAGAAGCAAAGAGACCATCACGGGAGCCCAATCTAGCCTGCTGTGTCAGAATGGAAGCTAAAATTCTGCAGGACTCCTGAGCCCCAAGATAAGATCCTAGAGTCCAACTGTCCCCAAGACTCCGGGTGTGCCACACACAACGTTCTTGTCCCCCAGAGTGATAAGTTCATCAGATCCATGGAAATTCCTACCCATATTTAGGATCAGACCTCTGTTCCTGTGGGCTCCCTGTTACTAAAAAGGCCCAAGTCCTAGAACAAGGGACTGGGGAGATGGTATATCTACCATTGCTGAGACATCTTGGGCCTCTCCAGGCATCTAAAGAACAGCCATAGGAACTAGGGCAAGAGGTCAGAGCTGTCCCACAAGACAGAAAGTCCTGGAGCCCAAAGTTGTGGTTCCAGGGGTCTCTTTTGCCCCTGCCCTTGGCTTTAGGGTTTCAGAGTCTGGGAGAAGCCACACAGCTGAGAACCCTCCTACCTGTATCACTCAACAGAGTGGAGTTGTAAGTCAGGTTGCCTGAAAGCTGAGCATGCCTGGGATCCCAGGTGCAGGTCTCATCCAGGGCCAGGCTGATCAAGTCACTGTGGATGCTGGCCTGACCCCTGAGGGCTTCGGTGGAGGTCTGCCACTGCCCTCTTAGCCGGAACTCTGTAGGCAAGTCCTGGCTGCAGTTCTGGGTGAAGATGCAGGTCACGGTGTGCAAACTGCGGTTCCCTGTCTCCTCATGCTTATCCCGCAGGAGGATGCTTAGCATGACTGAGTCAGTGGCCACCTTCACAGAGCCTGTGGGGGAAGAGAGGGAGAACAGATGTGTGGTACTGTGAGGTCAACACTTATGGAATGGAGTGTGGTACATCGGCCCCTATCTGGATGCTCTAGGACCACATGACAAAGGTAGTGAGCTTGGTGAGGGATACTCGTTGACTCCTGAGCTCCATTCCCACCACAGACTTGCTGTGACAGCCCGATGTACAGTCAGCAGCTTGGCATCAAGAAGCCATGGATGATGAACCTGGAGTTACAGGCTATGGAAGTAGCTCTGGGGGCCTCCTGTGCAGGAAGATTTGCACCTGAAGACAACCCCCAACACATACCCACACACCCTGGGCTGCTGGGACAGCCTCATCCCATGTTTACAACTCAGCTCTATTGCAGGGTCCACACATCTCCCAATACAACTTTCTCACAGAATCTTCCAACACTTGATCACAAACTCACGGTGCTCTGAGGGAATTCATGCTGCCATGCTGACATCCCATTTTAACTGTCTACCTGACAGGCTCTAGAATAGCCTAGGAGTCAAGCCTCTAAGCATGTCTGTGCATGGCTTCTAGGCTGGTATAGTAATGTGGGAAGACCTACCTTAAATGTAGGCAACAGTACCCCATGGGCTGGGGGCCTAGACTAAATAAAATGGAGGTTTCTGACTTTGGAGGTAAGGAGACCAGCTGACTCATGTTCCTGCTGCCACACCTTCCCCGCCATGATGCTGAGACCTCAGACTGGGGCCAGCACACACTTCCTTAAGTTGTGTCTGTCAGGTATTTGTTATAGCAATGAGGAAGGTAACTAAGACATATGCACTACAAAATGTGAGGCTTTATCTCCATCCTCAACACATGGATAGCAAGGGTCAGGTGCCATGAGAATCTTGAAAATAAAATTCCAGCCAATCAAGTCTGCAGCCTGGGAACAACTCATGTATGGTTAACTGAGGTATCTGGCCAAAGGTTCAAAGGTAATTCAGTAGAGACCAAAAAGATTTCAATAAACAGTGCTGGAGTAATCAGGTATTTAAATAGAATTGTCTTTTGCTATTACTAAGTTAAGACAAGCTGAGGATGTGGCTCATTTGGGTGAGTACTTCCCTTAAATCCGCAGAGCCATGGCTTCCCTCCCTGATATAGTGGCACAGACCCTCACCAAAGCACAGCACCTCCAGGGCTGGTAGAACGGTAGAGAGTTTAGGTCTTGAAACCTGGGCCCCAGTGCCTGTAGGAAGGATGCTGTGATAATATATACTTCTACTGTAGGAAGGGCATTGTGTTCGAGTATACTTGGGTTGTGTCTTATTGTGAACCCCTCTCTAAAGCCTCTTAGTGCCTCACACCATCAAAACACACCATGTCAAAGGAAGAGGGCTGAGACCTACGGGCAGAGGGCAGACAGCTGGGAACAAACGATCTCACATAAATGTTAAGAGTCTTGCAAGGGTGGCGTTGTAAGTAACTCCAGTTGATGGTGTAGCCTTTGAGTGCGCCCACAGTACTCAGAGAAACCGACCCTGCCTCTGGTCACTAGCTTAAGTTCCTCAGGGATGTCACAGAGAATCCTGAAACCACAGATTCTAGGGCTGAACACAAACGCCAGTCTATGGTGGATGGTTCTGAGAAGGAAGTAGAAAGAGGAAAAGGGCTGGGGAGATGGATTAGTGGTTAAGAGCACTGGCCACTCTTCCAGAGGACTCCAGTTCTGGGCTCTGTAGACACTGCTTGCACATGGTGCTGATATACACACAGGCAAAACATCCATACAAAATAAAAATGAATTTTTATATTTTTAAATGTCTTCAAAAAAGAACAGGGAAAAGGCCAGCATTAAGGTTTTTTTGGTTTGGTTTGTTTCTGAGACATGGCGTCACTGTGTAGTCCATTCAAGGCTAGCCTCATTCAAGGTTATCTTGCCTCAGGCTCGTGAGTATTTGATGACAGGGGTGTAGCACTGGACCTAGACAGAATAAACATGCTGGTGGTGAGTTTGTGCCTGAGCTTGAGTATAGAATGCAGGTGTCCGCCTCTGCCCCATCATGAGCAGAAACCTGGTCCCCAGTGTGACATGTAGGAAAACTTGAAGTGGATGGTGTGAGTCGTGGGGACACAGGTGGGCAGGTAAAACACTACTCCCCCATTCATGTGAGGATGGCAAAGCAAAAGAAGATGTCTCCAAGGAGCAGAGGGGAGGCCAGATTCTTAGTGCCATTCCCAAAATTTCCCTGAAGTCTATAATGATGTCAGTCAGCTAGCCATGTGACTTAACAGTCACACATTGGACTCCAGAAGGTTGAAACTGGGCCAGATACAAAGCACTACTGGGCCGTGGTGACACACGCCTTTAATCCCAGCACTCAGGGGCAGAGGCAGGTGGAGCTCTGTGAGTTTTGAGGCCAGCTTGTCTACAGAGCTAGTTCTGGGACAGGCAGAGGAAGGAGGGTGGAGTCAAACAAAGATGCTGTGAGCAGCCACTCAAGGGAGCAAGATGGAACACAGGTAAACCACAAGCCATGTGGCAAGACATAGATAAATTAATAGAAATGGGTTGAGTTAAAGTGCAAGACCTAGCTAGCAATAAGCCTGAGCCATAGGCTGAACAGTTTTTAATTAATGTAAGTCTCTGTGTGATTATTTCATAAGTGGCTATGGGTGGAAACCATGCCAGAGACCTCAGGCTACAAATGGCGCCCATAGGTTCAGACTGGAAACTTCTTACTACTCAGGAGGAAGGAAGTTTAAGTTCGTCTTTGACTACACAGAAAGTTGGAGGCCAGCCTGGGTTACACAAGACCCTGTCTCGAATAAATAAAAGAAACCTACCATGACACAGCCTCAATCTGAAAATCTGAAATGTTCTAAAATCCAAAACTGATGGAACACTGACTCCATTGTGGAGCATTTTGGATCTGAGGATTAGGAATCTCTGCAGATACCAACCCAAAAGACCCTGAACAGAAAAACACTTCCATCCCAAGCATTTCAGATAAGAAGGTTCTTTTTTTTTTAACCATTTTTTTTAAACTTTATTTAGTTATTGCCTTGGTATTTGCTTGGAACTGGGAACTGGAACTACAGACAGTTGTGAGCTGCCATGTGGGTGCTGGAAATTGAACCCTGGTCCTCTGTAAGAGCAGTCAGTGCTCTTAACCACTGAGCCATCTCTCTAGCCCCAAGAAGGTTGTTTTAAAATAAAATTGGGAGCAGGGTCAAAGCACAGTGCAGATGTGGGGATCAAAGGACAACTCAGGCCGTGTGGATCCTGTTCTCAGTTCTGTTGGGCTTGGCAGCAAACATGTCTTGGTTGGCTGGGCTATGTCTCTGGCCTAGGTACCCATGAGAGGCTCTGTGCCCAGGTTACCCTTTTAGAGGTAGGCAATGTTCATGTGAATATTAGAGACTCTGACAGGTCCTGCATAAGGAATCCTCTGCAGTTTTGTTAGTAGAAGAGTCTCTTTGCCAAGTTCTCTTGGTGTTGAAGTCAATCTACCTGAGGAATTCACAGAAAGAAGTCGCCCAAGATGCCCAAGGCACCTGTGGTAGCTGTTCTTGGTTGTGATTGACTACAATTGACACATCTGTGAGGGATTTTTCTTAATCATTTGAAGTGGGAAGAACAACCTTTGACCTGGGCCACACCTCCTGGTGGCAGCCTATATCAGAAGCTCTTGCCCTCACTCTCACAGACAAGTCCATTCCTTTCTGGCATTAGACCATGCCTCTTCAGGATAGCCTCATGGACTGAAATGGACTTGCCATTATTGGGCTAGCTGGAGCACAGCCTGTTAGCTACTCCAATAACCCCAATTCATTCTAGCTGATAGGATGGAAACCCATTCTGTCAGCTCTGTTGCTCCAGAGGACCCTGACTAGCACAGCGTTGCTCGGTCTCTCACCTTCTCTGAACGCCATCTTGTGCTTTAGCAGACCCCTGAGGCTCAGGACACGGGGCACTTTCGTCCAGCTCGCCACAGAGTGCTGGGCAAGGCTCCTCAGGCTGAGGGCCCAGCTTCCCCGTCTCCTTTCAGACGTCTTGAGGAGCAGCTGTGCTGAGTCCCGGTCCAGCAGCACCTTGGAAAACAGCCATACCCTAGGAGGAAGTGATGGGGGCGGTTACAGTCTTCTGCAGGCCCAGATGTCCGAACACTTGGTCCTCAGCAGAGGGCGCTGTTGGGAAGAGCTGCAGAGCCTTTGGAGGTGGAAACTTTTAGAAACATGGAGGGGGTGGGTCTCAAAGTTTAGGCCTTTCTCCACTTCCTGTCCACACTCTGCTGCCTCATCCACCAAGACGTTAGCAAGCAGCTTCAGACGCCTGCCACAGCCTTGGGCGCTCCCTCTGTGGTGAACTGCTCTCAAACCGTGAGCAAAAGAACTGCTTACGAAAAGGTGTCTTGCAGCTGTTTGCCTCTGGAACCAGAAACGTAACTAACACAGAGATCGGAAATGAGTGGCCTCTGGACCCCAAGAGGTGTTCCTGGAAGTCTCCAGGGAGAATTATTGCAGGGGTGCTCTACCAGGGCTCCATGCAAAGGGAGGCAAGGAAGCTGGCACCCAGGCCACAGGCTATGGAGTCAGGCAAACCTGGGTTTAAAAACCAGGGTGTCACTGTCTAGCTGAGTGCCCTCGACATGGAGACCTCTGACTGTTCAGCAGGGAGTCAGATGGAAATACTAACCCAGACAGGTACTAACCCTCATGGGACCCTTCTTCACACAGAAGGCCATCTCTTTACTACTTCTCTCACTAAGAGACAAACAAGGCAGGCCTGGGGGTGTGGGATTTTTTTTTTTTTTTTACTTTTATTTATTTATTTACTTATTTATTTGCCTTGGTGTTTGCCTGGAACTGGAACTACAGACAGTTGTTAGCTGCCATGTGGGTGCTGGGAATCGAACCCGGGTCCTCTGGAAGAGCAGACGGTGCTCTTAACCACTGAGCCATCTCTCCAGCCCCTGGGATTTTTTTTTTTAATGAATTTTATTTTTAAGGCTTATTTATTATGTATCCAATATTCTGCCTTCATGCCAGAAAAGATCTCATTAAAGATGGTTGTGAGCCACCATGTGGTTGCTGGGAATTGAACTCAGGACCTCTGGAAGAACAGCCAATGTTCTTAACCCCTGAGCCATCTCACCAGTCAGGATGTGGGTTTTGACTGATAAAAATGAACTGGAAGATAGACTGCAGCTTGATGGTCCCCAGTCTGGTCGAGCAGGTTTGATGGAACCAATCGTGCAAAGGTTCTGTCCCACTGCTTCAGCACAGTGACAGAGCCATCCTAATGACGCGTTGCCCCATGCACAGTCACTGCCAAACGCCTTATCAGACTCCTCACAGGAGCCCTGTGAGGGCTAACCATGTCATACTCCACACCACCCACATGAGGAAACAGGTACACGGCAGTAACTGGTCTGGAGCTCATATGCGTACATTACTCTTCTGTGGTTTACAGCCAAATGAACTTGGGACTATTTGAGCTGGCTCCTGACCCCTCAACAGCTTTAACATGCATTTTCCTACCATTGCACCTTGAGTACTGCCTCCTTTTCGTTTCCCATCTCGCCAGTTGCCTCACGTGTTTTATTTGTTAGCCTGGAACCAGGCTGGTTAGCCAGCTTTCCACCACTGCTTTTACAGTCAGGCTTTATGGAGCACGATCCTGCTCTTTGTTTCTGAGTAGCCCACACTGCCCTGTTCTCAGCCTGTCACCATCCAGCCCTCTCCTGAGATCCTTCCAGGTCCTCACCTAGAATAGGTTCACAGTGACAGGTGACAGAAATGCCTCAAATCATGTGGTGACCACACCTTTAATCCCAGCACTTGGGAGGCAGAAGCACGTGGACCTATGTGAATTTAAGGCCAGCCTGGCCCACATAATGACTTCCAGAACAGCCAGGGCTACACAGTAAGACCCTGATTAAAATTAATAATAATAATAAGCCTCAAGTCTTTATAGATGGGGATAACAATACATCAGACAGCTAGGGGGTGGAAGTCCTGGGAATAACAGTCCTGGGTTCACCCCAGCCTCCAGTCCCAGGTGCTCAACATCATGGCATTCTGGGTGCTCCAATGAATGGTCAGAGAGGGAGGAACTGGGCAGTCCCTATGACTGTTTTGTGACTTATTTTCTTCTTTTGAGAAAGACTTGAGATAGAGTCTCTTCAGTGTTTCCCTGCCTGGATTCAAACTCATAATCCTTCTGCTTCAGTTTCCAGAGAATATGAGTAAAGGAGTTTGTGAGAAGCTAACGCTACCACTACCTGCCTGTTCCCTCAGAGCCCTTGCTAAGAATGTTACATCAGAGCTGATCCAGGTGGTCTCAAGGACCAGAGGCCTGCAGGGATGGATTCTCAAAAGCAGGACACTGGCCTTGGTCCCTGGAGGTCCTATGGCTTTTACAAGGTACTTAGGGGCCATTACCTTGCTGGGGTGACCATGGAGGACAGCTGTAGCTGAAGGACTCTGGGGGCGCTGGCGATCCTCATGTTCCAGCCCCAGTGCCTCCCATGTCGCTTACTCTTGTTCACCTCTAGCAGAAGCAGCTCATAGTCAGACACACGCATGGACAGGGACACGTTCACTCTGCGTTCCTTGTGACGTACTGTGGTAGCCTGCACCTGTAAGAAGGTAGAAAGGGCAGGGAGCTGAAGGGATGAAGGGTCAGCAGAAGCCTGGGCAAGCATGGCCTCCCTCTAAGAGACACTCCAACCCAGGGCAACTCCAAGGGCTCCCTGATAAGAGGAGTAGCCAGGCCAGTGTCTCCAGCCCCAGCTCCTGAGTCCGAGCCCTCGCTGATTCTTAGCTCCAGAGCTCACATCAGTATTTGACAGAAGCAGAGGGCTGCAGAGGACCCCTAAGCAGGCACAGCTTGTTACCTCAGTATTTAGGAGGCTGAGGCAGGAGGATCATGAGTTCAAGGACCCCCAGGTTATAAAGGGAGACCTTGCTTCAAAAAGAGACAAGTGGAGGAAAGGAGATTGCCTGGAACTCCCTGTGCAGCCATGGCCAAGAGCTTTCAGAACATGCCACTGTCCCCTCTGACTGCCTCCGGCTCCCCGGGGACCCAGCAAGCTGTGCAGTCAGTGTGGCTCCACTGTTCTTAAACCACGTGTGGTGGCACATACACACCTATAATCCCAGCACCCACGGCTTGGGATAGCAGGATGATTTATTTCAAATAGCCTGGGCTATCTACCAAGACCCTTAGAGGTAGGGAGGGTATATAAAGTGGGTTTGAGGTCCCTCCCTCTCAGCACTCTGGAGGTAGACACAGGAGGATCCAGAGTTCAAGGTCATCTTGCACTACATAGTAAACCCAAAACAGACTGAAGAAGGAAAAGGGATGGTGGTGACATGTCCATTCTGAATACACATAACTCAGAATGCACCCCGGTTCCATCCCTCCATCCACACTCACTCTCAGCTCAGGTGAGCATAGTGGGCCTTTATGAATAGCTCTCAATGAAGGGTGCCCACTCATGCTGCCTCTGCTGGGCCTAAAGTACACTCCCTCTGACCCAGTGCCACACTCCTCAACAGAGCTGCTAGCTTCACACCCCCATTTTCCAGCTAGCAAAACTGAGGCAGGACAGGGTGAATGAAGTGCTGGGAATTACATTTGAGTTTACATTTTCAGTTTGTACCGTTTCATATCTAGAAGTCTTCTGGACTCCTCTGTGATAGTATAGAGTAAAATCTGACAGTGTTCCTATCCCCCACTGGGCCAACCAAATGTTACCCTATGCCCAAAAAGTCCTTTCCAACGGACTCCATATGTGGTGGTTTGAAAGAAAATGCCTCCCATAGGGAGTTGCACCATTAGGAGGTATGTATGGCCTTGTTGGAGAAAGTGTGTCACTGTAGGGGTAGCCTTTGAGGTCTCCTATGTTCAAGCTATGCTCAGTGTGGTAGAGAATCTACTTCCTTTTGCCTGTGGATCTAGATGTAATTCTCTCAGCTCCTTCTCCAGCACCATGTCTGCCCGCATGCCACTGTGTCCCACCATGGCGATAATGAACTAAGCCTCTGAAACTGTAAGTCAGCCCCAGTTAAACTTTTTTCTTAATAACAATTGCCATGGTCATGATGTCTCTTTATAGCAATAGAAACTCTAAGACTCCATGGCTTTGCCTAGACCCCAACAACAGAATAGGGTTAGGAGGAAAATTAGAGTTCTCTGTGTCTAAGGGAGGGACCCAAGCAAGCCTTCATGCCCCAGAGTTCAAGGGTCTCCATCCCCTCTCCCATCCCCTCTTCTGTGAGCTAGCAATGAGGAGATACCTGGAGGGCGGTCCAAGGTCATCTCAAGAGCAATATTCATACCTGGATTCTGGGTGGGAAGGCAAGGCCATCTGGAGGTTGGAACAGCAAGGAAAAGTCCAAGTGAGAGCTTGATTTATTCAGCTGCACCAAGACCTATTGGGGAATACGAGGGATGGAAGGGTAAGCTTCCGTTGTCTTTAGTAAGGCCCTGGAGACCTGCTGTTGGGGTGCCCCTGGCTCCCTTCATGTTGCCCTGCCTCCTGTTGGGTCCTGACTGTGGACCCATAAATCCCACACTGTGCTTCTGGCTGCCTGACCATCACCTTGTTGAACCTCACACTGCTCAGCTGGGCTAGTGCTACCACCTCATTTACCAGCTGGCAAAATTAAGGCTCAGAGGCATTAAGTGACTTACCTAAGGTCACACAGCTAGTGAGCATAAGGTTAGGATCTGAACTTGAATGAACTGGGTACTCACTGACTTCAGAGCTCCTTGGAGAAGGAGACAAGTCTAGGTTACCTACGCTACCTGTGTTGGTTAGAATAGGTATGGCCCCCATAGACTCTTATGTTTGAGTGTTTGGGCCATAGGGAGGGGCACTATTAGGAGGTGAGGTGTGCCCTTGTTGGAGGAAGTGTGTCACTGTTAGGGGTGGGCTTTGAGGCCTCATGCTCAAGCTATGCTCAGTGTGGTACTCGACTTCACTTTTGCTGCCCGTGGATCTAGATGTGGGACTCTCAGCTCCTTCTCCAGCAGCACATCTCTCTATATGCTGCCATGCCTCCTGCCATGATGATAATGGACTGGACCTCTAAAACTGTAAGCCAGCCCCAATTAAATGATTTTCTTTATTAGAGTTTCTGTGGTCATGGTGTCTCTTCACAGCAATAAAACTCTAAGATAGTACCCATCACCCAGCAGAGAGGCTGGCATAGGCTGACACATGATGTGCACATGGGAGTAAATGCAGAAATGGCTACTCTAGGGAATTTATGGTTGTACTACAAGATGCCCAACTAAACTACATTTCCCAGTTTTCCTCCAGCCAGGTGGGATTTCCTATGATTTCTGGCCAGGGATCCTGGCTGGCATGATGGTGTTACTTAAAGGCCTTACCCTCAGAAAAACTCACAAATTCCCCCACCCTCTCCCTGGCATCTGCTTGGATCCCTGAGTGGGCACATGGGACAGGGCTACTCGGAGATGTAATGTGGGCATGTGGAACAGGGCTACCTTGGGCTGCAGTGTGGATATGGGGGCAGAACTGCTCTAGGCTGTAGTGTGGGGCAGGGTTGTTCTGGGCTGCAGTGTGGGTGTGTGTGGCAGAGCTGCTCTGGGCCATGGCATAGTCAGGAATGAGCTGTCCTGATAAGGCAAACATCTACTTAGGAGCCCCATCCATGCATCCCACCTGAACGAGAACTAGGCAGCTGGCTTCCCAGGCCACCTTGTCACCCTCTTATCTCCCCATCGCCTCATTCATGGCCCCCTCTCTGAGTGTGTGGTCTGAACACTTGGTTCCCTGTTGGTGGCTGTTTGAGAGGAATTAGGGGGTGTTGTGTGGTGGGGTGGGGGGTGGGGGGTGGGGGTGGTTGAAGTCTGGAACTTCCCTAATATGTACTCTCTGCTTCCTGCTTGAGGATCAAGGTGTGAAGGGAGCATTCAGCTGGTCATGGGCCATGTCTTTGCTTCACCTTCATGGACTCTAACGTCTGAATTTGTAAGCCAAATTAAATGCTTTATTTTATAAGTTTCCTTGGTCATGGGGCTTTGTCACAGCAATAGAAACCCTAACTAAGAGACTGATACTGTTTGCTTTTTGGAGGAAGTTCTTATGTAGCCCAGCCTGACTCCAAACTCTATGTAGTTGAGGATGGCCTTGAACCCCTGACCCTCCCGTGGAATTGCAGGTGTGTACTACCATGCCTTGGTATAGTGTGCTGGGGAAGTATACCAGGCAAATGTTCTAGCAACTGAGCCACAGCCCTAATCTCCTTTGGTGGATTATTAAGACCCCTTTCCCTCACATGGGGACAGAGTTCCGACTCTGACCTGGGATGTGGCATTGTGGTTGATAGCAGCTTCTAAATTGACACTGGAATCAAATGCTCCTTGTGGACGCCATGTGAAGTCAAAGTCACCGTTCAAGCGGAAGGTCTAGGGAAACAGCCAGGAGGAATCATGCCCTTCACCTTTCATTCCTGCAGGTGGCGCTGCTCAGCTCCCCCAGCAGAAAAGGTTGGCAAGATTGCTCAGCAGGTAAAGGCACTCCCCTCCAGACCTGTGTTTGGAGTTCTGTCCGGGGGTGCACACAGTGCAAAGGAGAACTGACTCCTTTAAGTTGTAATCTGACCCTAACACATACACAGGGCTGCACAAGCATTCCGTATTTATAATAACTAAAATATTAAAAGTTTAAAAAAAGAAAAGCACCAAGCTAAACCGTCTTAAGCTGCAGCTAAGGATGACCTCAAACCCCTGATCATGCCAATTTACCTGGGATTACAAACATGTACCTTATAGCAGGTTCTCAGGCTCCCCCTTGGTAGTCACTAGCCCAACCTGGGGACACTCACCTGGGAGAAATGGGTGACATCCAAAGCCACGATGTGCCGTATCCCTCCCTGCTGAGAGCTGCCCTGATGTAAACCCTTCAGGTGAAGAATGACTTTCTGGTTGACTTTTAATGTAGCCTTGACCTCACTGTTCTTAGCCTGAATGTGTAAGAACCAAAGGTATGAAGAAAGTTCACCATCATGTCCACATGAAAAAGAAACCATGTCAGATGCCAGAGAACAAAAGCAAGTGGCCCAGGGATTGATGTCCCAAATGTAGTCTAGTCTCTTGTATTCATGGAAAAGGAAGTAGAGCCAGCTGCACCGGGGACCTTCCATCAGGGCGACACCAGTGCCCTTAGCTAGAGGTGGTGGGTGATCTTGATGGAAGCAATGGGGCTCAGTCAGCGTGTTCTCTTCACTGCTAGCTTCCTAAAACTTAGATGCCAACACACAGTAGTTACTTAATACATGCAGAACCACTAGTTCTAGCCTGAGATGTCAAGGTCAAGGCTGAACCGGAGTGGGAGAAGAGCACAGAGTGGTAAGGGGAACAGCAAGACCCACATCCTAATCCCCAATGGCCTTCTGGACAAAGATGATTTAGGGATCTCGAGATGGAGACAGGTTTCCCTTTGCATCTAGATGAGAATTTTCTTTTTTTTTTAAAAAATATTTATTTATTTATTATGCATAAAGTTTACAGAAGATGATACCAGATCTCAGCTTTCTTAGGAAGCAGCAGGAGGGTCACGGTCAGAAAGAGGGAGTGGTAAACTCTCCTGCAGTCTTTGGAAGAGCCAAGGAGTGCAAATGACTTCTGGAGCAGAACAGGGGAAGGGAAGTTTTTCCAGAGCATCTGGAATTCAGCAGTGCTGGTTTCATAGTTTGAAAGCAATGGTGATTTTTTTTTTTTTTTACATTTTTTAAAAGATTTTTTTTTTATTATGTATACAGTGTTATGCTTTCAGGCCAGAAGAGGGCACCAGATCTCATTACAGATGGTTGAGAGCCATCATGTGGATGCTGGGAATTGAACTCAGATCCTCTGGAAGAACAGCCAGTGCTCCCAACCACTGAGCCATCTCTCCAGCCTGGTTTCATGGCTTTAATACAGTGAGATTCCTCTGCAGTTTTGAGCTCAGGGACTGGAAGACACCTGCAAGGGTGGCTTCCAGTGACTTTTATGGGCTCCTCAGCTGGACACTGCTGAGTGATGCTCCAAGTCAAACATAGCGTGTTTTTATGGTCTGCCTACCTTGAGAATTAGGAGATTTTAGACAAGGCCTAGATTTCTGCTGCTTATAAGAAATGAAAAATAAACTGACAACTTCTGGCCAACAGCAGGGGCTGGAGAGGGGCCTCCATTTACTGTCCTGTTGTCTGCTCAGAGCTGAGTCTGGGCTGGGACGTACTCCATGGGAGAGTGATTGTCTGGGTTCTGGGTTCTAGCCCTGCACTTGAAAAAGAACAAAAAGGTTTTGTCACACAGTCTCCTCCCTAGCTGCTTCCTTTCCTGCCTCTTGGTTCCAAGATAAACCATGTTTGCTTGTGTAGATCACAAATGAATCCTGGGGACAGGCAATCAGAGTTCTCCATCAGTGTAGACAGGAAGAAATGAAATCAACCAGTGATGGTATCATTGGCTTCCAGCAGTAGCTGAATGGTTGTTGAGTGAATAATTGATAATTATGTGTTTCCTCTTGTTGGGTTACATATTGCCCCAGTTGGAGCAGTTTGAAGCCTGTGTTGGCTTTCCCTCTTGTTTGCCTCAGATGTTACTGGCCAGCATTGGAGGAACCACTGACAGCCCCCTAACTTATGGGAACCTAAGCCCTGGAATCTGCTCAGCACCCACTGCCGGCTTGGCTTCACTTTCCTTCCTGGAGGAGAAAAGAACTACTTTATTCCTTGTGCACATGGTAGGTGCTCAATAAATGCTTGTTGGAGATTGTGGTAATTCCTGTCCCCCAAAGAGGGTCAGGAAGAAGACACTATGGAGGGAGGCCTGGTAAACATGTTGTGTGTACGTGCTTAGGGACAGTTGCCAATTATATTTTGTGTAGTAGGATTGTGTTCCATAACATTGTAATCAGTTGTACTGCCTACTGGTTTAATAAAAACATTGATTGGCTGAAGGCAGACAGGAAGTGTGGGTGGGGCTACCAGACTGGGAAAATCTCAGAGAAGAGCAGACATGCCACACATACACTGCAGACAGATGCCAGAGACAGGCGCCACCGGGATGCAACGGAGACATTAATAGAAGATGGCAGCAGAGGCAGAGGAAAGAAGCTGAAATACTGCTCTAAAAAAGGTACCGAGCCTCACGGCCAAGCAGGACAAGAAAGATGGCTTAGTTTAAGACTAAAGAGCTAGCAAGTTATATGTCTAGGCTCTAGGCTGATCAGCGTAAAAATAGTATAAGCCTGTGTGTGATTATTTGAGGCTAAGTGCGTCTGAGAGTGGGTCCGAACCTCTGGTCCAGGCCCAGAAAGTCCTGACCAGAAACCTATTACAACAATTCTGAGATGTGGCCACTGTGTAAAAAGGGATGTGCTGCCCACCTCAAAGGAAAAGGAACAGAGTCCCAAAGACACAAACTTGTAATGATATACAGGCAATGTGAGTCTAGAGTGTGTGCTTAGACTTTGCAAAGCAAAGGCCACAGGCTAGAGGCCACTGGCCAACGCAGCCTGCTTTGTTTGTTCGTTAAATTTAAAAAGAGTTTTAATTTTTATTTATTTTTAAACTTTGTTTTGATACAGAGTCTCACTATGTAGTCCTGGCTGGTCTGGAATTTGACCAGGTGAGCTTCAAACTCTCAGAGTTCCTCCTGACTCTGCCTTCTGCTATTTGTATTTTTAATCATCTGCTTGTATGTATGAGTGCAGGAGTTTGTGGCAGCCAGAAGAGGCCATCCCAGGCCTGGGGCTGGAGTTAGGGGTGGTTATGAGGTGCTGGGAACTGAATTAGGGTCCTCTAAATGAGCAGCAAATGTTCTTAACTGCTGAGCCATCCCTCCAGCTCTTTAAGGGTGTATTGGGACATGGTCACAATTGCTCACTGTGCGTTCACACTAACCAGGAGTGTGAAGTCGCTGTAACAGAAGTCATGAACCCACAGGCCTAAAAGAGACATTGTTAGCTCAGCAGGCTATCAATAGCACCAAGCCAACTGGATTACAGTGACTTCCCAAGCAATTATGTGCCACACCTCTTTGTGGTGTAGACAAGTGACAACCGGGGGATCCTGTGGGGACATTAGAGACCAGCAGAGCCACCAAGATGGGCAGGATGACCATGCAAACATAAGTCGACATGTCATATAGATGCTCAAGGCTGATCTGGGAATGGGGATAAGGCGGGATGTGGGAGGCAGGAAAATGTACCAAGAGACTTGAGGTGTGATGTCAGTCTACACAGAAGCAAACAGATGCTGAAGAAACAGTGACAGCTTCAACCTTAGCATGTGCCAAGGTGCTAAGTCAGGAAAGGTTCAAGCTTGGTAGTGGATGGCCTGGGCAGAGACCAGAGTCAGGCCTGCCATCCTAAGTCAAGCCTGAGGAGGAGGGCTGTAACCAACTGTACAAGCATCTTTTAAAGGCCCCTGTGGCTGCCAAGCAGACTGTAGTGGGGTGTGTGGAGCGAGACAGAGAATCTAGGCAGAGAAACACTTGATCGCACTTGTCTGGTCAGAGGTGATAAGACTGAACAGAGACAATTTGGGTTGGAAAGGTCACTTACACTGCTCAGATTCCAAGCCACCAGACACCCCTCCAGGCTCCTGGGGATAGCCTTATCATTGAAGGGGTGGGTCAGGCCTGTGCAGATCTGGAAGAGACATACATGCAGAGGTAAGTGGGTACCCTGCTTGTAGGGGCCACTCTCCCTTACAGCCCACTCACATAGGGATGTCCAGCCTGGCGGCCCAGCACCATGGTGTGTAGGATCTCTTCTTGGCCATTCAGGACAGCCTTGGTCTCTAGAGAGTGAAGCTGGCGCTGTTTGTCCACCACAAAGGTCCCCTGCAGGAGGAGGCTCTGAGGGACCAGGAGGTGCCAGGGGTGCCTGGTGTGGAGAAAAGACAGGCCCCAGGCATTAAGACAGCTGGCAAGATCAGGGGACAGCTGTGTCCTCCAGTCAGATGGAACTTGCCCTAAACTGACAGAGGGCATGCAGAACCCTGTGAGCTAAGATTTAGCCATCCAAGGCTGGCATGGGGCCAGGGAGATGGCTCAGTGATCAAAACACTTGCCCCAGGAGAAGACTAGAGTTCAGATTCCCAAACCCACATAAATCCCAGCTGGGTGTGGTGACTTATTGCTACTCTAGCCTGGGAAGGGGCATGGGACCCCCAAAAGCAAATAGACATGCTAAAGCCTCGATTGAGAGACTCTGCCTCATAGAACAAGGTGTAAAATAATTCCTGATATTAATCTGGGGTTTCCACATGCACGTGCACTCACGTGTCCCAGAGACATGTAAACACACACACACATACACACACACATCAAAAAAGACAGGAAAATAAAAAGCCTACATGGTGGTACATGCCATTATCCTGGCATTTGAAAGGCAGAGACAGGCAGATCATGCATTCTAGGCTAACCTGGCCTACACACTGTGACCTTGTCTCAGCACACATATACATACACAGTTTTCCAACCAACTCCACCTGCCATCTCACTGCACTAATGAGATCAGCCCAGGACCACATCTGGAATCCAGGCTCAGTCTTCAGCTAGATGAACAACCTTGGGTAAAGGTTTTAATGTTCAATGCCTCGATTTCTCCACGTTTAAAATAGGAGCAATAATGGCAGGCATTCTTGTCTCCTGCAGGGCTTGGTAATTTAAGGTGACCTCTGTGTACTAAGGTCAAGCATTCCCCTTCTTTTCTTTTCGGTCTTTTCCACTTTCCTTGAGCCTGGATCAGGACTTGGCACACAGCACATGGCACATGACATGGACAGATGAGCTCTCTGCCAATGCTTGGCATTACTGATTCCTGATCATCACAGTTCTGATAGGGGGAAGCAACTCTCCCAAGGTCACAGAGTGACAGAACCTGGTTCTAGAAGGGATCTGCTTCTTCTAACATTTTCTGTTTCTTGAATAGCCTTGAACTTTTGATTCTTCTGCCTCCTGAGTCCTGGGATTACAGGCATGTGCCACCAGCCCTGGTTTAAAGTGCTGGGGGCTGAACATAGAACTCCATCCATGCTAGCCAGCACTATCAGCTGAGCCATACTTAAAGCCTGAACAGCTTTAAACCAGTCATGTTATAGTAAGGCACTAAGATTTCTGGGAGCAGCTGGCAGCCTTGGCCATGGGCTTCAGACTCTCATTCATACCTCTGCCAACTGATAGAGCAGCTGGAAGGAACTTCAGGGCTGGTGTCCTGCTACCACGTGATCTTTTTGAATTATAGCACAGCCCCGTTAGAGTCCCCCAGAAATCCTCTATACTGGAAGGATGGGATTGTGGACAGCTCCCTAGGAGCGATGGCCTCAGGGAAGGGGCACATACCTGACGTGCAATGTTCCCCACTTCCTGTACAATGTCTTGCCCCGCTGAAGCTGCTCCAGCTCACCCTCCAGCTGCAGGCCTCGAGGCTGGCCCGGGACACCAGTGCCCAGGACTTTCAGTAGCACATAGGTCTTTGGGGGCTGTGATGAGAACAGAGCAAAGGACCCACTGCTGGGGGAAAGCAGCTGATGACCCTCAGCCATAGAAAGACAAAGGCCACCTCCTACCACCTGCGCCCTGAGATTGACTGCCAGAATGGCTACTGAGACTGGCTGCAGCCTCTGGCCAGCCCACAAGGTCCTCAGGGCCACTAAACCTCTACCTCCCAGACATCGCTCCTGCCCACCAGCATCTGGAACTTCTGGACTAAGGAAGCTGAGTTCCCCTCCTGGATCCTATGGTCTGTACTAACATGCTTGGTGTCTAGAAGAAATTAATGCTCAAGGAGGCCCAAGGTCACAGGCCAAACAGAGAGGGAAAGGGGACCCAGGTTCTCCCAAGTGCACCCCCCACCCAGCACTCACCTTCTTCGTATGCTTGTAGGCTGCTGTGAGGTTCAGCTCCTGCTGGAGGCTCTTCCACCAGCAATGCAGGACCTTCCTGTCCTGGCTGTTCTCCGCATGGACCTCGCTCTGCACAGCTGTACTCCAGGCTGACTCAAACTCACTCCTGCTGTGGAACAGGCCTGGCATCAAGGTTGTCACCATGGAAACCTGCAAGGAAGCCAGATGCATGAGCAGAGCCTACTAGTTGCCCTTTATTCTCTTTACTTTGTGAACTCCTATTCATCCTTCAAAACCCTCCAGCCAAGCCTGTGCAAGGCCTCCCTCCAATGGGGGGAGGAGGGTAGGTCCCTATAAGGTTCTTCCTTATAGGACCCTAAAGAAAAATTCTTTCTGTATCTCTGAGACAAGCAAATACAATCCCACCTCTCTCCTCTTTGATGGGACTATTTGCTCGCTGGGCATGATTCTTATTAGACACCATCTCTGCATTTCAAGGGGCACATTCTGGCAAGTAGCCTCCACTCCCTGGGTCATGGAGCTGGCTGCTATTCTGGCTTGTATTGGGGTTGGAGAAGGCCTATGACCATGGCCCTTCCCCAGCCCCTAGCCCAAGGCTCACACAGTGTCCTGTACCCTAGAGCCATGGTTCTGTCACACACTTTGCATGTGGCCATTGCTGACCCTCCAGCCAAATGCCAGATGCTGTGATGGGGCTTTCCTCCAGTGTCCCCTTTACCAGCTTTCCATCTCAGCTTCTCCAACCAGCTTCTTAGGCAGAAACCACATTGTGTTGTTTATCCCTTTTCTTAAAACCCATTCATTGCCACTCCACAGCCTGCCCAGGCTCTTTGGAACCTGGGCTCATCGAAGCTACCCTCCCCACCAGCTAGTGGCCCATACGACCCACCTTCTCTTCACAGCTCTGCTCTGGCTGTCCCTGACACCCAGCCACCTCCTCACATTGCCTGAGATCATCAGAAATAACTCACCAGTGCTGTCTACCCAGCACTGCCACAGAGGGGACAGTGCTGCCCCAGAGGGGACGTGATGCCCCAGAAGGGACCGTGCTGCTCAGAGGGGACTGTGCTGCCCATAAGAACTGAGGTGAGCTGGACTCTTCCTGGTCCAGCATTGCTCCAGAGGAGAAAGGGCTTGGAGCAGGACTTTCTGAGACACAGCCTGGGTGACAATGCCTGTCCTTACCCTGCTATTGCTTCTGTTCATGGGATGGGCAGAGAAAGGCCCTTTGCTGAAGTCACCAAGTAATGACAGCTGTGCCCTCACAGCTATCACTCTGGTGGCCCAATGCCTGCAAGGGGTCACCTGACAACCTCCCCCGTCCCCCCGCAAGAAGCTGCTAAGCAAAAATACAGGATCTGGATTCTCTTTAAAGGGTCTATTTTTTAGATTCTCTTGGTGACAGTTCTGATAACTCTGGCTGGGCCCAGTCCCTGTGTCCGTGGGGTGATATAAGCCGCAGGCCTCCAGTTTTTCCTGTGTGGGGGTGTCAAGGGCAGGGAGCCCAGCTTCTGTGCTGAGTAACAACGGGGAGGGGGCAGGACACAGGGCTTGTCTAGATTACAAGGAAGCCCTTGTTCTACCCCCAGACTGGTATACATACACTCAAGCACACATGCTTACACACACACACACACACACACACACACACACACACACTATACAAATCTCTGTGTGTGTATGCAGATAAGCACATGTGCATACACACACATAATATACAAATCTCTGTGTGTGTGTGTGTGCAGATAGGCACATATGCATACACAGCACCATCACAAATGCTGTCTTAGGGTTTTTATTGCTGTGATAAAATACCATGACCCAAAGCAACTTGAGAAGAAGTTTGGTTTATCTTAAGAGTCTCAGGTCACACTCCTTCACTGAGGGAAGTCAGGGCAGGATCTCAGGGCAGGAACCAGGAAACAAAAGCTGGAGCAGGAGGTGTGGAGGAATGTCATTTGTTGGCTTGCTCCTTATGGCTCGCTCAGCGTGCTTTCTTATATCACTCAGGACCACCTACCCAAGAGTGGCGTCACTCACAATGGGCTCCCCATCAATCACTAATTACAAGAATGCACTACAGACTGGCCTGCTGCATTCTGATGGAGGCATTTTGTTAATTAAGTTTAATGTGTGTAAAGTTGATTTTAAAAAGGACAAATACAGCAAGCGGTGTATACACATGCACATGCACAAGCAAAGACATGCATACACTGTACACACAGGCATGGACATATAGTGGGATTATGTTCTGTTACATTGTAAATAATTGTCCCTCCTACTGGTTTAATAAAAACACTGATTGGCAGAAGGCAGACAGGAAGTGTGAGTGGGGCTACTAGGCTAAGAAAACTCTGGGAACAGGAAGAACAGAGAGATACCAGGAGGGGCAGAGAAAGAAGACAGCCATGCTGCTCTGAGAAAAGGTACCAAGCCATATGGCTAAATGGACTAATGGAAATAGATTGAGTTAAGATGAAAGAGCTAGTTAGCAATATTTCTGAGCCATAGGTCATTCAGCATAAAATGAATATAAGCTTCTGTGTGTCTCTTTGGGACTTTGGGACTGTTTGTTGGTCCAGATCATGGGGCTAGTCTGAGCTAGAAACTTATTACATATACATAAGGTGACTGGGGTGCAGCCTGCTTACCCACAGATAGGTGGTAGCTTCAGTGTACACCTGGATCTTGACTTCCCTGCTATGGCTCTGGCTTCTGCAGGTCATGCTGACCACCAGATCCTTGAGGGTCCACGCTTTGGCCAGTGTCAGCTCTGAGACAGCCTGGAACATGGCCCAGTGTGGCCAGTGGAGTCTGTGAGCTGCAGACACTGTGAGCCAGGGACAGTCCAAGTTCAAAGCTCCTGAAAGAGGTACAGAGAAAAGCTGGTGTGTGGAGCAACCAAGGAGTGATTGGCAGGTACCAAAAAGCCACCCTTCCAGCCTCATCACAGCTATGCAAAGGCGAGGGTACCTGGGCCTGAACATAAGAATTCCTCTACAGAATGATAGGAATGTTTAGCAGGAACTTGGATGCTAGCACATTTGCACTGTCAAAACTCACCCAGTGGTGCCCTGGGGATATGTGTTCCCTTCTAGTTAATGAAACACAGGCTACAATGCTTGCGTGAGAGACCAACTCTGCCAGGTCTGTGAACCTTTTAATTGCAGTATGAAACTGTCATCTACAAAGTTTTATGTCTGAGAACTGTAACTGTGTTAAAAAAAAAAACACTAAATATGTAGTGTTTATGGGGGTGCTATGGCCTGTGAGGTCAGATGATGATCTTAGGTTGAGAAAGGGGTCAAGGAAGCTATTGCTAAGATGAGGCCATCCTGGAGGCTGGCTTTTAAATCAATATAACTGGTGTACTTATAAAAAGAAGGGAATGTGGGACCAGAGATACATAGACAATGGCCAGTGACAATGACAGATTGGCACCAAACAGCTGCAAACCAAGGAACAAGCACTGACAGCCTCCCCTGGAAGCTGAGAAAGCCAGGAAGTGTCCTGGGCTCCCTGCAGAACAGGGCTCTGATGAGTGAGACACATAACCTTCAGGACTACAAAAGGCTTTGTCTTTTTTAAGCCGCCCCTGTTAGTGACCATTTGTTATAGCAGCCGTTGGAAGGTAGTATACCTTGCCTGGCAGCTACTAGAAGGTGTATTTCTTTTTTTTTTTTTTTAACTTTATTTATTTATTTGCCTTGGTGTTTGCCTGGAACTGGAACTACAGACAGTTGTTAGCTGCCATGTGGGTGCTGGGACTCGAACCCTGGTCCTCTGGAAGAGCAGACGGTGCTCTTAACTGCTGAGCCATCTCTCCAGCCCCAGAAGGTGTATTTCATCTGAACAAAGGAGCATGAAAAGATACGAAGGCACAAAACACAGAGGCCTTGACCCACACGAGTGTCAGGAGTTCCTACTGGGACCGCAGAGAGCCTGAGGCAATGGCACCAGGAAGAGTCTTCAAGGAAACTCTGAAATTACTAAAGCCAGGAAGAACTCAGACGTTCCTGAGCATGGGAGGGGATTCTGGTAAAGCTGCTAAAAGACCTGGGAGTAATTAAAATGAAGAAAACAGAACCTTTATCAGTCATGAAAGGAGGTGACTGTACCCAAACATCTCTGCCAGGAAGACATCTACATGGTCCCACTACACACACACAGAGGATAGCAGAACATAGCTCTTTCTGGAGGACGTCAAAAAGGATCCTTGTAAGAATTCTTGTCTTCCTGAGTAAGACATTTACCAAGAATGCCTACTTAAATGTAATGGCAGTGAGGCTATGTTGTTTTGAAAGGTATATCTGAAGAAATAACAGACAATTCACACTGATTGCTGTTGGGAGAAGGCTTGGGGTCAGAAGACTGGTAGAGGGCTCCTTCTGTAAGCTTTACTGATGAGCAAAGCACTTCAAGGGGGTGGGGATGGAGCTCAGGTGGCAGTGTGCTTGCCATCTGAAGTCTGCATTCCATCCCCAGTATTGTATAAAATTGGGGCATAGCTATGCACACTTGTAACCTGTAATCCCAGCCCTTGAAAGGCAGAAGCAAGAGGATCAGAAGTTCAAGGTCATCCCCAACTATATGAGAAATTTGAGGCCAGACTGACTGTTGGCCTATATAAGACCTCATCTTAAAAAAAAAGAAAGAAAGAAAGAAAGAAAAGAAAAGCACTTTAAGTACCTCTATGATTATAACAAGACCCCCAAGAATATTAACACAAGCTCTGAAATGCCCAATGAATAGTTTAAACTCTGGTTAAACTTTGTATTGCTTAAATAAAAACAAAAGCTTATCCTAAAAAATTAATTTAGAAACAAACTATAGCATACAGGTTCAAAAGTGGAAAAGGCATTTTGCAAGGCAAAGGAATAAGTGCAAAGGTCCTGAGGTACGTTTAGGGAATAGAAAAGAGGTCTGTGGGCTGCAGATCAACAGGCTTTAGAAAGATGGGGGTGGTAACATAGGGGTTTGCCTTGAGTGAGGCCAGCACATAAATGAAAAGATGCTCCAGGTAAAAGGTGTAGTCTATGAGAAGGTTGGAAGTCAAAAAAAAAAAAAAAAAATAGGAACCCCGGGCTGGAAAGATGGCTCAAGAGGTTAAGGGCACTGGCTACTCTTCCAGAGGTCCTGAGTTCAATTCCTAACAACCACATAGTAATTGTCAGCCATCTATAATAACATCTGGTGCCCTTGGCTGGTGTACAGGCAAATATAAAAGCCAGAATGAACACTGTATACATAACAAATCAAATCAAATAAATAGGATCCATCAGCTAAGAAAGCCCCAGCGTTGGCACGCACCTTCCCATCTCCACAGATTGGCCCTGGATGTGTCTTTCCAGTGCAAGCCCATCACAAAGGGCAGCTGCCCATTGAATAGCACCTTCAGGTATGTGCTGCTTTTGACATGGGGCCACCAGAGGCTCAAGTGGTACAGCTGTGTGAGGCAGTCCACACGCCTCTCCGGGACCTGTAGTGCAAGCTGGAGAATGCACCCCAGATATCCCATCAGTTACCACTCCAAGCCCAGAGAACCCCATTTTCCCCTCCTGCCAGGGCTCCCAGGCCTCAGATCTGCCCTATCTCCCTCCCCCATCCCCCACCCCCTGCTTCATCTCTAAGTAGGCAACTGAATTTTATGAAGTTTATAGCAAGCCTGGGCTAAGCACAGTGTGGTGGTACATGCTATCCCTGGCAAAGCCTCACACCAAGGACATGATGAGGAGATGGATAAGATACATCACCAAGCCAGATGTCTGTAAACACTTCTGCAGTCAGAGCCCAAAGGAGCACCTACACACCCTTCTAGGCTAGTTGGCAAGGTCATGGCCCTGCTCTGGTGACAGGCTTACCTCCAGGAAGTAATTGCGTAGTGCTGGTCCTGAGTCATTCTTGAAGGTCTGGCTGATGTGCAGGACTCTCCTGTTGCCACTCTCAGCCCACTGTTCCCCGTAGCTGGCTTCCAACTGCCAGTGGAGGTGGTCCAGGCCCTGCTTGTGCTGTAGCTGGACCTGGGACACACCAATAGTGAGATCCCCGTGGAGGCTTGCCACGAAGCCCAGAGCCCCCTGCCCCTCCCCTGACAACTTGCTTTTCTGCAAAGACACAGGAAGCAGAGGGGGCATTGCACACTCAATTGTTTCTTGAAGCTGGAGATATGCCCCAAGGCTGTACACATGCTGGGCCACTCTTTCACTCTGACTGTGTGTGTGTGTGTGTGTGTGTGTGTGTGTGTGTGTGTGCATTTGCATGCATGTTTCTTTTAGTAGAGAGAGAGGCCAGAGGATAATCTCAGATGTCATTCCTCTGGTGCTATGGGCCTTGTGTTTTTGTTTGCTTGTTTTTAATTTTTGTTGTTGCTTTTTGAGACAGATTCTTTTACTATGTAGCCCTCGCTGTCCTGGAACTCACTATGTAGACAAGGCTGGCCTGAAACTGAGAAATGCCCCTGCCTCTGCCCAACAAGTGCTGGGATTAAAGATATGAAATTCTACACTCAGCCTCAACTTGTGTTTTGACACAGTGTCTCCTACTGAACCCGAAACTTACCAAGTAGGTTTACCAGCTTGTCAGTAAGCCCTGCCTTGATCTCCCTGGGGCTGGAATGGTGAACAAACACTAGTGTGTCTTTTTTTACTCCTAATACACAGCAGCATAACGTTTACAATTATTATTATTTTTAAAAATCAATTCATATTTTATGTGTATGAATGTCTTGCCTGCATGTATGTGCCTGATGCCCATGGAGGTCATAGAGGGTGTAACTAGAGTTACAGATGATTGTGAGCCGCCGTGTGGGTGCTGGATACCAAACCAGGGTCTTCTTCAAGAATGATGAGCTGTTAGGTGCATGCTTTTAATCCCAGCACTCTGGAGGCAGAGGCAGGAGGATCTCTGTGAGTTTGAGGCCAGCCTGGTGTACAGAGTGAGTTCCAGGACAGCCAGGACTACATGGAGAGACCAAATCTCAAAAAAGAAGGGAGGGAAGGAAGGAGGCGGGAAGAAGGAGCATCAGGTGCTCTCATATGCGGAGCCATTTCTCCAGCCCTAGCACCTGCCTTTTTATGGGGGCACTTCACTAACCAAGCTGTCCACCCAACCCCCATTTGTCTCCACAGTGCATTGCTCCCGAGGGACAGGTGGGACTGGGTATCCTGCTAGACACCAGGTCCCTAGGAATAAACAAGCCTGAAGTCCCCATACCCTCATCAGAGCACAGGGTAACAGCCAATGGGAGAAGAAGCTTTAAGAAGGTGAGGCAGAGACTGGAGAGAGGGCTTGATGGTTAAGGGCACTACAGCTCAATTGTGAAGACCAGAATCGTAGCAGTCTCTTCGAGTAACTGATCAAAGCCCGTAACTCCAGCCCTGAGGGATCTGATGATCTCTGCTGGGACCCCTGAGCATCTACATACACATGCACACATACACTAACACAGTCGTGCAAGCATGCATATATGCGCACACTTTAACAACATTGAAAGGAACAGGCTAGGGAATGGCTCAAGCAGTTAAGGGCAAGCTCTTGCTGCCCAGTTTTCAGCACTGAAGTCTGGTGGTTCACAACCACCTCCAGGGGGTCAGACCCACACGCAGACACAGGCACACATAATTAAAAACAGAGGATAAGAGCACTGGCTTCCCCTGCACAGGACACAGTTTTGATTCCCAGGGGAATACAATGCCCTCTTCTGGCTTCCATGAGCACTGCAAGCGTGTGCTACATAGACATGCATGCAGGCAAAACAGCCATACACATAAAAAAATAAAGGTTAAAAAATTTAATAAATATATCAGGGTGGTGGTGGTATGCACCTTTTAATTTCAGCACTCGGGAGGCAGAGGCAGGTGGATTTCTGTGAGTTCCAGGCCAACCTGGTCTACAGAGTGAGTTCCAGGACAGCCAGGACTACACAGAGAAACCCTGTCTTGAAAAACTAAAAAAAAAAAAAAAAAACAACAACAACAACAACAACAAACCTCTCTTAAAAAAGAAGCTATCTGGCAATGTGGCTCAGTGGAAAAGCACTTGCCCAGCATGTATGAGGCCTGAGTTCAATCCTCAGACTGCATACAAACAAATAACCCCCCAACACACATACATACAATAAAGGCAACATTCCTGTCCCCCTTCTAGCTACTCTGCTAACCTTCTGTGACCCCCTCTCCCCTCTGCCCAGGATACACTTCCATGTTACCTTACAGTTACCTTATATTTTAATTTTCAGTGGAAACATTACATGACCAGAGAAGCCTTCCCACCAGCACCATCCCTAACAAACGTGCCTGTGTTTGCTCTCCCACCTCACCCAAGCAATTATGCTCTCTGCGTACTTTACCTATGCCAATCAACAAGGTAGCAAGGATCAATGTTCTTTCCCTATGGCTCTCTGTGCCAAGCTGGGTGTACAGTAGATATTTAATAAAAGCAACCAAACAAAGAGCCTGGAGCAGTGTGGCCATGTGCTGACCCACCCTCCAGGAATGAAGGCAGGATTTGGAATCCTGAATTCCCTGCCCAGGTACGAACCTTGTGACTGATGGTCGGGAGCTGTGTGCAGTGGAACTCATGGGTCAGTGCCAGCTCATGGGTGTTCTTGGGGCCATTCTCCATCCTCAGCCTCTGGTGGGTACTGCACTCATGGGAATCTCGCCTTGTCTGACCTGTGTGGGTCAGCCCAGAGCTCTGCCCACTTCTGCCTGGCAGCTTCTACCAAGCTCCAAGGAGGGGTGAAATCCAGGCACCCTAAGCAAGCCGAGGACCAGTCCACCACCACCCCCATTTTGCTTTTGGAGACCAAAGCAGTAAATTGGCCACTAATTGGTTTTGTGGCCGAGATTAATCTTGGACTCCTGATTCTTCTGTCTCCACTTCTTAAGTGCTCAGATTACAGGCCTGTGACACCATGCATGGTTTATTAAATGCTAGAAATGGAACCTAGTTCATGCAACTGGTCAAGCATTCTACCAGTTGAGTTAAAGCCCTAATCTCTTAGTGTTGCTTTCAAAGGAACAGGTGAGCATCCCTCTAATGCACACTGTGTTGTTTCTATTTAATAACTGTATCCAATCAAGGACAAGGTCAACAGAATGGCAGCAGCATGGTGAAGGCAGCATCTGAGGCCCCAGGTCTCAAAGCTGGTGCCTTAGAAAGCTGCCATGTTAGGGTACCTGGGGTGGGCTAAGGGAAGGACATCAGTGGTCAAGTGGGTGGGCACACAGAGCTGGTACCCCTTAGATGGACATCATTGTACAGGATGTGTCCCCCCTCACACCAGTACCATACCCAGGAAGCTGTACTTGATCCTCAGGGTGCTGCTTCCCACAGAGCCATGCTGTTCCAGCAGGCCCTGTATGTAGAGCTCCACGACACCCAGAACCTGCAGCTGGACACCCAGGATGGCCGACTGCAGCCCAGACTCGGCCCTCTTCTCCAGCAACACTGTGGGACAGTAGGTAATAAGCATGGGTGGCTGTCTCCCAGCCGAGACCTCACCCCTGCTTCTCCTGTGCCTTGGGAGCATTGACAGTAAGGTGCAGACAGTGTGGTCTCTACCATCTGGGACAACTGTGTCACCTCGGCAGGTCGCAGCCTGCTAACTGGAATAAAACAATATTGAGTGGGAGAGAGTGATACATACCAGGTGACTGGGCTCTGTGAGTCTGTCATACACGCAGCCAAAGTATACAGAGCTAAGTCATACTACGGGACCCCAAAATACCTATTAGGCAACCCACAGCCACTGCTCCAGCCCAGGTCCCAGGAATCTTCCAGAACACCACAAGGAGCCAAGGGCTAAGCTGGCTGTAGCATGAGGGTGAGCACTACTCTCATGGGACCTGGCTGGGCTGTGGACCTCACAGTACCTGCGGCTGGGGATCTGGCCCAGTGTTGAATGTCTGCCTAGCATTCGGCCCTGGTTGTGATTCTCCACACTGAAACCTGGTTGTGATGGTGCACATCTATAATCCTAGCACTTTGGAGGAAGAGACAGGAGGGTCAGAAGTTCAAGGTCATCCTCAGCTACCTGTGAATCTGCAGCCAGCCTGGGCTACAATGACTATCACCAAACAAAACCTACATGATGTATGTTATAAGTCCAGAAGCTAAATGTCCTTGTCACGGTGGGTTAGAGCGAAAACAGTCTCAAAGCTGGTGCCTTAGAAAGCTGCCATGTTAGGGTACCTGGACTGGGCTAAGGGAAGGACATCAGTGGTCAAGTGGTTGGGCACACAGAGCTGGTACACCTTAGATGGACATCATTGTGAAGGATGCTTGGCTGGTAGGGGTCACACAAGGACACTGGGCTGCCCATTCCCAACCTGACCACGGAACAAGGGTGCTGGCTATTACCTGTTACATAAGCGTGATCATTTAGCATGCGCCTCAGAGATGCAAAGACGGACAGCCTGCTGCCTGACTGCCATGTGATGTTCCCATCAAGGACTATAGGTCTGCCAGCTGTCACCAGTTTCGCCTCTACCTGAGCCTCGAACCGCTGGGTCTTGTTGCCTGACTCTGGCTGCAGGTCACCCTGGCCCTGAAAAAGTCCCAGCATCACCCGGGGATAACATGTCCAGAAGTCCTGGCTCTCATCTTGTGAGCTGGGACCAGATGGGGGAAGGGGCGGAGCTTAATTGATGTGTATGCCCCATGCCAGTGTATGTGGTCTGGGAATCAAGCTCAGGGTTTGTTCCCAGCAGGCAAGCACTCTACACCTGAGCCACATCCCCAAACCTTGGCCTGGGTTTTAAAGCCATGAGTTGTTTGAAAGAGGTACCCTAGCCCATAGTCGGGGAAAGCAGGAGGGGCCCCCACCTTCCCTCAGTACAGGACAGGACAGCTGCCCTGGCAATGCTTAGAATCTAAGCACCTCTGTGACCTTCGCTACCCTGGCCCCCATCCCAGTCTTGAAGTCTGGGGCACTGTAGTGTCTCCTCCTAACTCCATTCTTGCTAAGATGTCAAGATCAGGGTACAGTCAGGGGCCAGAATTCTCTGCACAAGGACAATGTGTCAGGAGCACAAGGCTACCCTTAAAAAATTACTTGGGAACTACAGACAGCTGTAACCAGCACTTTCAATGGCAGGCGCCCTGCTGAGGGACAGCCCCAGAGGCCTCTCTGCTGGCCACCCGTAGTCAATGGACACAGGAACTGTGAAAGCCGAGCCAGGTGTGATGGTACACACTGCAGTTCCAGAACTCAGTGGACAACAGGATTGTAAATGTGACTACAGAATTCTGGGCTACAGAATGAGTTTGAGGAGAGATGGCCCAGTAGTTAGAGAACTACTACTTGCTGTAGTTCTTGTTGGGTCTTGTTGCCTGACTCTGGCTGCAGGTCACCCTGGCCCTGAAAAAGTCCCAGCATCACCCGGGGATAACATGTCCAGAAGTCCTGGCTCTGATCTTGTGAGCTGGGACCAGATGGGGGAAGGAGATTTCAGTGCTCACAGAGCACCAGATATGAACATTGTACATGTACACATAAAATAATAAAGCATTTTTTAAAAGAAAAGAAAGGAAGATAGAGAGGGAAGAAGGAAGGGAGGGTAGAGAAGAGGAAGTAGCCACAGCAGACAGGCAAAGTAATATATCAGAGACAGGAGAACCACAAGTTCTAGGCTAGCCTGGGCTACCCAAGGAGACCTATTTCAAAAGAGAAACAGAAAAGAGACAACAAGGTCTATACATGTGTGAATATGTGTGCATGCATGTGACTACATGTGTATACATGTGTGTCTGTTCACAGAAGCATACAATGCTCCCTTCTAATAATAATCCATGCAGTGCAGTCCATGTGCTATGCGTCCCAATGATGGCACCACCAGCTCTGCATCCGAGGCTGTGGTTGCCAGCACATCCCAGTCCTGGCACTCACAGAAGGAGATTTCAGTTATAGACCCTGTATCAAGAGACAGGCAGCTAAGTCTCTCCAGATCAGTCACTGTGCATGATCCCCAACATGTCACATCCCATCAGCTTCACTGAACCTGGCACAGCTGCCTGAATTCAGGAGCTCACTGCCTCAGTTTCCTCACCTGTTATGGTGCTTTCTGAAATCCATGAAATGGGGACCTAGGAGCCATGAGAACAGGCTCTAGTGAATTCCATTGCTCCAGCTGCTGGCACTATGCAATGGGTCAGAGGTCTGAGAGCTGCAGAAAGCACTCTGGGAGCCCATGGGGCTTTTCCACACTGGAACTGAGGCTCCAGGACTGAGAATGAGGACCCTTAGCCTAGGCACCGGGGCTTGGAGGAAGACAAACCTTAGAGGTAGAGGCAGGTAGTTATGAGGATGCAGTCAGAGGTGGTTATAAGAGTGTGGACAGAGGTGGAAATGGGGGTGCAGGTCAGTGGTGAGGGGCACCTCATCGGGAAATGGGATCTTTGTTTCTGGTGGAATTAAAAGAGGTTATTAGCCTAAATCCAGTATAACAGGTGCCCTCTAAAAAGAGGCAATTTGAAATGGCCTGTAGAGGGATGACACTCTGACCAAAATGAGGGAAAGCTATCTCTGGGCTGAGGAATTCTGCAATTAGAACTCGGCAGGTCTGGGAACACAGGCTCCCTCACAGTCTCCCCAGAACTGACCTTCTCATGTTCCCCATTCTCTGCTGACCTTCAGAGCTAATGACGGATAAGCTATGGTAAGTCACCCAATTCCGGGAACTTCAGCCTGACATCAGGAAGCTGGGGATGGACTGTGTAACTTGTTTTAATATCTTTCTCTACTCTGAACTTGTGAAAACTATTATCATTTCTTTAAAGATTTACCATTTGTTTATGTGCATGTATCTATTGCATGTGTGTATGTGTACATGCATGCAAGACCCCAAAGAACCCAAAAGAGGGTACCAGGTCCCCTAAAACTGGAGTCACAGGCAGCTGTGAGTCATTGGATGCCAGTGCTGGTCTCTCCAAGAGCAGAAGGAACTCGGAATTGTTGAGCTATCCCCAGCCCCCAAACTTTATTGATTCCACATGTGTTTTCACGTCAGTACTGGGGGTGCTTTTTGAACCAGGACATTGGCTGGGTCAGGGAGACCTGGGGTTGGAGAAGGAATCATGCAGATGTATCAAGAATACAGAGCTAACCTTGATGTAATATACATCTCTGTCGTCAAGTACCAGCTCCAGATGGCCCATGCATGCACTCTTGAGAACATCGATCTTACCTGGGAACAAAGCCAAGTTCAGAAGCTGGGGCTCCACCTTCTAGTCCATTTTCTATCCCCTGAACTATCAAATAGATCGGCTCTTGCTCTGGCACCCAGGAGTGAATGTGTGGCAGGTACACTGCCCACATTGCTGCTGCCACAAGATCAGGTGACCATGGAAAGTTCTGTCCTCACCATCCAGCTGAATTTTCTTTTTAGGATGCAGCAGCTTGAGCCGGAACTTCCTCTGGGGCACACTGTAGCTGATGTCCACTCCAACATCCCTGGCCACTTCTGATTGGGGTGTACCCATGAAGAGGTGGGCTGCGGCTTCTTCAGGGAGCCAGCTGTCCTTCTGCAAACATAATGGGGTTCCTGACAAGAGCAGACCACTCCTCTCTGAAACAGGACCCCCTGTCCTTGCCAGAACAAACCCAAAGCGTTTCCCAGGCTCCGAACAGCAGCATGGGAGAGGGAGTTTTCAGAACAGTCTAGCACAGGACTTTTCACTTTCCCTCAGTGTTGGAGTCCAAGACTTTGTTGCATGCTAGGCAAATGCCCTCCCACTGAGCTACATCCAAGCCTCTCCAGGTCTTGATTGATAGGTCAAATGGCCAAGGTGAGGCTTCTACAGTACACAGCGCCAGCATCCTGTCAATGTTGTCTCATCCCAGACTAGTCCTGTGTAGGTCCCTCCTCTTTCTCATGCTTCCTATGCACAGAGGACATCTGCAACCCCAGGACACAGCCCTGTGCTCTGGAGTCAAAACTCTACATCTTTTGCTTGCTGCTACCAGCCCCACTTCAGCATCTCTGAGGACAAGGGGCAGTAAAGCCAGGTTCAGCTCTACCTTTCCTGGCCTTTACACTTCTCCCGGCCCAAGAGCCTTGGTTTAACAAAGTTCCTTTACCCTGAGCCTCTGCCCGTGAAACTCTGAGAAAAGTAGCTTCGAGTTCAAGCTGCTTCTAGAACTCAGAGCCAGGGCTGGGGCTCTGGCTCAGCAGACATTGCAAGCCTTGCATGCATGCACAAGACCAGAACTCCTTCCCCTATATGGCAAAAGAGTCAAATAAAATACTGCATCTCTGTTCACTCATCTGGCAGTTCCTGTGAGGCTAGCCCAGGGAACCCTAGTGCTCAAACTCTTGCCCATGAGTCAAGAGCACACAACAGCCAGACACAGAACCAGGTAAGAGAGCACCCAGAAATCTTTGTCATGTGGGTACATGAGTGGTCCTGGAAGGGATATGTGTTGTGTCGGGTGATAAGGGACGTGCTACCTCTGATGGCCTGTGAAGATGCCTGAAAGAATACAGAATATGAAGTTCCCTAGCAGTGGAAGAAAGAGTGTCTTGGGCACAGGAAAGAGCCAGTGCAAAAGTCTGGGCATAGAAATGTGATCGACACACTGAGTCAGAGTCAGTATGTGTCCTGCAGAAGAAGCTTTGGAGTTCAAACCTGTATCTTTGTGGCCAAATCCTCGGTGCTGATGTGCAAGGGGAGATCCACAAGTCAACTGGGAAGGAAGGGGCCATTCCACCCTGCCTACCTGAACACTGAGGGTGTAGGTAGCTTCCAGCAGGTACTGCTGAAGTCCTGGATCCCGCTTCTTCAGAATCAAATCCATGAACACGGGTACTGGGAGCAGGGAGGGCTGACCAGGCCCTGGCCAGGTCACATTAGTGCACAGCTGCCAACCCCAGGCTTGGGACACTGCAGAGACAGTTGTGACAGCTGCGGTTACAGGGAGCTCAGGGTGGGCCCAGCCACCCATCACAGCATTTCCCTCTGAGAACCAGTGCTGTGCAGACACAAAGCTTGGAGACAGGACTGCACAGGCCAGGACTCCTCAGCCTCAGCACACTGTTTACATATGATGCCTGCTGTGAACCAAGACATAGATATTTCTCCATTCTTAAGACTAACATAAAATATTTCTCCATTCTTAAGACTAACATAAAATATTTCTCCATTCTTAAGACTAACATAAAATATTTCTCCATTCTTATGACAAACACAAAGTATTTCTCCATTCTTATAACTAACATAATAGTCTTTTGAGGAAAATTCCATTCTCCCTTACTAACACAATAGCCCTACCCTCTACCTCTTTCTTTTAGGTAATTTATTTAGAGCATCTAGTGGTCAGTCAGAACAATTAGTGGTTAAGTTGCTAGGCAACCTTGCAGTGTTCCATGACTGATAACCTTCTTACCCTGCACAACATTCTGCCGCCTGGCCCCAGCACCTTGCCCATTTACCTTTTCAAGAATAGCATTTCCCTGTTTAAGAAGTGTATAAGCTTGTGTGTGAAAATAAACTTTCACAGCCTGATCAGAACCTTTGTCTGTCTGTCATTCCTTGTGTCTCCTGTCCTTTCATCCCTCCCACAGGTTGGTCGACCCCAGTGAAGTCCCAAGGATCGGGGCAGATGCCCAGTAATCCTTTGACTGTATCATAGATTTTATACAATGTTCTATAGCATTCCTTGTCTTTACCAATCAGATGTCAGGAGCTACTACCAGTGCCAGTTATAGCAACCTACAAGTTCACTACTCATTCCCTTAAAGCCTCCCCACTCAGTCTAGGAGTGGTGTAGAAGGCAAAAACAACCGCTAACACAGACTTTTTATTATTTTTTTTAATGATTCTGTGTGTGTGTGTGTGTGTGTGTGTATGTGTGAACATGTGAGTGCAGGTACCCAAGTAGTCCAGAAGAGGGTGTGTGAGCCCCTAGAGGTGAAATTACAGGCAGCTATGAACTTCCCACAGTGGGTGCTGGGCACAGGCACTAAGTGCCCTTAACCACAGAGCTATCTCTCCAGCCCTAGATGGTTCTTTTTGTTTTGTGTGAAACAGAGTTTCACTGTGTAGCCCTGGCTGTCCTGAAACTCACACTGTAGACCAGGCTGGCCTCAAAGGCACAGAAATTTGCCTTTCTTTGCCTCCTGAGTGCTGGGATTAAAGGCATGCACCACCACATCTAGCCCCTGGACCATTTTTTTTTCTTATAAACGTCTTTCTCTGGAATGTATCAAAATTACTTGCTTATGGGGCTTATAGTTTGAGATAAACATAATTAATGAAACATTTTCATTTCTATTATTCAGAGCTGTAATTAAAAAATTATTTATAGGCTGTATTTTTCAGAAAGCAGGTAACTTAACAGTAATATGCTGAAGGGACTCGCCTGCTGAAGCCTAAGTGATGGAATGAATGTTCCAATTGGAATGCCCCAGAGTCCTGGAGGATGTTCAGCTTCCACCACACACAGCCACAGGGATTTGATCAGTATCCTCTAGTTTCACTCAGAATGGCTTGGCAAAAAAACGTTCCATACATCTTCTAGTAAAATGTTTTGTTACAATTTGTGCCAATTTCAGAATAGGAGAGGTAATTCTGATCAATGGCAAGTTCTACTTCTTGTCACAGCTTAATGAGATTCCTTGGGAAAGGAAGCTAGGATGCTGTGGCAGTGAGATACTTCTCAGCGTCCTTCTCTATTCCAGACCCAGAACTCTGTTCATTCTATGCTCACTGAATCAGCATAATTCTGAAATGCTCTGCAAAGATGAGCATAGCATCTAGCCCAGGCTTGCATTAATAAATGCACATCAATCCCTCCTTCTTTCTCCAGCAACATGTGAAGTCCCAGCATCCTCATCAGCCAAATCTTGATTCCCACTCAAATCCTTTCAATCTTTAAATCAGCAATGTGCTTCCAGGCTATCTCCACCATGCATCACTCACGCTCCTGGGAATGGTCCAGCCAGTCGGCTTGGCTGGTGCATCCCCACCTGGCTGAAATGAAGATTAACAAACTGGCCAAGAAAGGATGAACCACACCTCTGGACTGGTGAATCCTGAGGGACTCATGTGGCTTCACACAAGAATGTTTTGTGAAGGACTCACTGTGATCCTTTGCAGAGCTCTGTCATAAAAGAAAGCAGCTATAGCTGGGTGGAGTGGTGCCTGCCTTTAATCCCTGCACTCAGGAGGCAGAGGCAGACCTCTGTGAGTTCTAGGCCAGTCTGGTTAACAAAGCAAGTTTCGGGACAGTAAGGGCTACACAGAGAAATCCTGCCTCAAACAACAACAGCAACATCAACAAAACCAAAACAACAATAAAAAACAGTCGGCTGCTCTTCCCAGGCATCTTAAGAGGAAGGAGGAGCTAACTCCCATCTGACCCTGGTGCCCGAGACACTGATTGCATTGCTACTGGACCAGGAGCATCCTCTCTGCCCCTGGGAAAATAAGTCTTTGCACTAGAGCCATAAATCTGTCTTATATATTCAAGCAAAAAAGTCACTTTAAATAATTAGCTTTAAAAGAAGGCCCAGTGGGTAAAGTTGCTTACTGCCAAGCCTGCCAACATAAGTTCTCTCTCCAGAACATGCATGGAAGGAGAGGAGAGACTCCTCAAGCTGTATCCCTCCACACACACACAAAGAAAGAAAGGAAAGACGTAAATATGTAATGATATTTTTAAAGAAAGAAAAAAAATCACCTAAGTAAAAATTAAAAGAATAAAAAGAAAAGCAAAGAAAATCACTAGAAACATACTCAGTCTCTAGTCACTAGTACTGCCTCTAGTCTAGTCTTCCAAGTTACCCAAAGAGAAAATGAGGATCAAAAGTTCAAGGTCATCCTTGGCTACACAGAGACTTGGAGACCAGCCCAGGCTGTGTCAAATAAACAAAACAAAACAATTAAATATGACTGGGGATGTAGCTCAGTCTTATAATAGTCAATGCTGTCAACTTGACGGGATATAGAGTCATGTAGGATGCAAATCTGATCTATAAGGTATAATTTAGATTAGATTAGCCTCTATTTAGACTAGGTTAGCCTCTGGGTGTGTTTGTGAGGGGTTTTCCAGATTAAGTTAATGAAGGAGGGCAGGTCCACTCTAATGTGGGTCCAGGGCTGACTAAAAAGGAGTGTGAGAGCCAAGCAGCAGCATTCACCCCTCTGTGTGTCCTGACTACAGGCTTCCCGCTCCTGTGGCCATGCCCGAAATGATGCCCTTAAGATATGAGCTGGAATAAGCCCTTTCTTTCCCCTTGAGCAGTTTTTGGAGGTAGGAAGATTAGGAGTTCTGCTACTGGTGACTTTGAGGCTAGCCTGGGCTACATAAGACCTCATCGCAAATAAACAAAAATTCATCAGACACCTTTGTGCATTTCAAAATGACTTTGTTGTTTCTCAGGATACAATACCAGAAACCAGGTTGTTAGGAGACCAGATATCAGTGACACAAAGCTCCATACTTTTGGAGAGTAATTTGGAGTCTGTTCCTTCCATACCTAGGACACCCATCTCAGGCCGAGAACCAGAAGCCCAACTGCCTACCTTCTTCATTGGTACAGGACCGGGACTCAGAGATGCGGTGACCTTCACTTAAGTGCCTCATGCTGTCCCCAGTGACAAGATACAGCCTGGAGCTATTCAAAGAGGAGGATGAAGTTTTTGTGCACCTACAGGCCACTCCCCTGAAACCCACCCCACCCAGCCCCTCCTTCGTGCAGGCCTCACCCAGGCCATCTCTCCCCATCAGCAGCTTACCCCTCCATCCCCCTCCCCTCTTTGCAGGCTTTGCCCTGTGGTGAAGCCCCCACCTGAAGCTGAGTAGCTCCACTGAGTCCTCTGGAGCATTCAGATGCACTTTGAGGTCCTGACCCTTCCTAGCTTGGATCCCACCATCTAGGCCAGCGGTGCCACGGACGTGGGTCAACCATCTCAGCCCAGCCTGCCCCAGCGCCCCTGCAGTGCCCATCTGAGCAGAGACCTGAAGGAGGGCACTGAGAGAGAAAGAACAAGATCTGGTGCCTGCACCTTCTGACCCATTTGTCAGCTACCATCCAGGCCTCATGGTCACCAGCCCATCTTACAGAAGGAAACATCGAGCCTCTGAGGGGACAAACCAATGACATGGCTGGGGGTCAAGACACAGCCAGGATGGTGAGTCCCATTTCTAAGCCTCATTTCAGGTCCTCCCTGTGCCTCCCCCAATCCCCAGAGGATGTGTTATTGCTGTTCTAGGTCATACCAGGAACCCACAGACAGCTTGGCTGGATGGTAGAGCATATGGCCCAGAAATGAGACCATGACTTACAGGCATTTCATTCTGCCCCTTCCATGCCACATAGCTTGGTCCTATGGCAACCTCATTAATTTTTTCCTCACCAACAGTGGGATTAAAGAAGGTCCTGCCCTCCGTATCCATGGTCACTGGAGTTTGGTGAGTTTGCATTTGGCTCTTCTCTCCTCCCTTGGGAGGCAGGATGAGGTCATTCTGACTAGAGACCCCGCTGCCCCATTCCCCTGTGCAGCCCTGAGCACAGCCCTCTCTGGACTTGTCTTTGGTTTAGCCAACAGCAGGCTGCAATATTGGTACCTCTCCCACAGCCTGTATGATGCCTTGCACCCCGCCTCTCAAGCCCCTCTTCACCCCAGCTTGGAGAAGCCTATTACCTGGCTTTGATGTAACCCCTCAGGGAGAAATCTGAGCGTTGTTGGAAGTCAGACACTCCTTGGAATTGGATGCTGACCGTAGCCAAGGCATGTAGAGTGAGCCTAGCTGGAATGCCAGACATTGTAGGAAAGGAGAGCTCCCCCACAGCCAGACTCAGCCTCCGGGTCACCTGTACCTCCTGCCCCTGTGGCCAGAGAATCATAGTAACAACCCACAACCCTGGCTAAGGACAGGTGATCTTAGCATGCCCACTTATCTCCATATATCTGTCATCCCAGAGATACAGGTGGGGAAATGAGGCCATGGGCATGAGTGGTTAGCTCAAGACCTCATAGCTAGAAGGAAGAGTAGAATCATCATGGGAATACAATGCTCAGCTTATTGATCAAAGGCCAAGAAAGGAAGGTGGGAACAGTAGATGTCTTGGACATCATTCAGTGTGTCCTAAGCAGACCTGGGCACTAACATAGTCAGAAGGGGCCCTCTGAAGGAAACATGATGTTTCCATTAACATCTCTGTTTTAAGACTGGGGTACAGCTCAGTGCACAGTGCTTGCCTAGCATGAATGAGGTCCTGCACCCACCCCCAGCACTAAAATGATAAAAAGAGATAAATATCTCTATGTCTGAAGCAGAGTCAAGACCACGGCAAGACCTACAACAGGCCCTAAGTGGAAAGTGGTGCAGAGGAGGCCTTGCTCAGGTACGGCCCTAAATTTCATGTCCTAGGGTCAAGGGAGCCGGGGACAGAGGAGTGGGCAGGGGCAGAGGCAGGGCTCAGGTCAGAGAACTCTAAGCAGAGCGAAGGGAATTTGGGACAGAAGACATGAGGCAGGACCCAGGACGGGGCTGGAAGGTGGAGAAAGGGAAAAGTGACTGGGGATAGTGGGCAGGGATGGGGCAGAGTGCAGGAGTGAGTCCCAGGAGAGGGGTCAGAGGCGGGGTTAGCAGGGACAGTGGAGAGAGGGCAGGGGGTACCTTGAGAAGCTCGGTGGCAAGCTGAGCCAGGTGCAGAGACCAGTGTCTCCTGTGGCCTCCCGGAGAGCCACAGTCCAGGAAGCTGAGCTCATGCCCGAACACTTTGACATTCAGCTGGCAGCTTGGTGCGCGGCTTGCCCTATTCCACTGGGCTACCTGAGAAAGAACCCAGGACAAAGACAAAGGAACTTAGAGTGAGCCAGGCGAAGCTTCTGGAGTAGAAGAGAGAGCGAGCTGCTAGAAAGGTCAAGGGCGTGTGGGGCCCAGCCCACCAAACACTCTCTACCACACATGTTCTTTGGTGCCCAGGGCCCAGTGCAGACACACCTTCCTAGGACGAGTGTGAACAAGAAGCCAGCTTGGAGGAGCTGCGATGGGCCAGCTCTGAACTGCGGCTGCTTTTCCCTGGTTCACCCTTTGGCATCTCCTTCTAGGATTCTGTCCAGACACCTGAGCCGCACTCTGGTCCCTGAGGGTCTCCTAGTTCTCATCATTTCCCATGCTATGGTGTAGACTTTATTTCTAACATTTGAAAGTTGGGAGATTTATAGAAAATCCAAACTCATGGCTTCTTTGAAGACAGAAATATTAGTCTACCCACCCCTCAGTAAGGGGTGACCAGGGTCCGGAAGGTTGTGGGGTAGTAGATGGCTGTTCTGGGCAAACATAGCCCCCGCCTTCCCTGTTATCTTGCCAATATGGAGATCGGGTATCTGTTGTTACTCTCTTTGTCTTACCAAAATACTTCTTGGGATGTGAGTATGAAACATGAGAAAATAACAGACTGCATGTGTTCTAAAACGAAAATGTTTGTTTTGTTTTTGTTAAATGGGGTTCCAAATAGCCCAGACAGGCTCCAACCCACCATGAGGCTGAGGCTTGCCTGAAAACCCCTCCACTGTTTAAGTACTAAGGTTACAGGCACATGCCACCATGCCCAGCAAGAAAAAAAAAGTGTTTATTCCTAGCCCACCTGGGCTTTGGGCTAACATCTGGTCTATGTATAAACATGTCAGTACACACCCAAGCCACCCACGTTGCTGGTTCTCAATGTACACAGAAATGGCATTTTACAAGATCAAATGCTGTAGGCAGAGTACATGCTCAGCATGGTCCCTGCCCTCCAGAATACACATGAAAACCTGTGCCCAGAGTCTCTGTGAAACAATGGCTAGCATTGGGACCTGATCACTCAGCTGAAGACACACACACACACACACACACACACACACACACACACACACACCATAAAAGTCCACCCAAGACCACTCACAGCACAACTTTTCACTTCATTTCACCTTTTGATAGAGTCCCATGTAGCCCACGCTGCCCTCAGTCTTATTATGTAGCTGAGAATCATTCTGAACTTCAGATCCTTTTGCCTCCATTTACCAACTGCTAGGATTATCACCATTTTATGTGATGCCAGGGAGGAATCCAACATGCACTAGAGAGGTGGGTGCAGGGGGTTCTCAGTGTAAGGCCAGCCTGGGCTACATTGTGAGATTTTTATCTCAAATAAAATAAAACAAAATTTTTAAAATATCACAGGGGCTGGTGAGATGGCTCAGTCAATAAAGCGCTGGCCATGAGCATGCAGGACGGGGTTAGGGTCTCCAGGAAAAACGTAAGGCAAACACAACATGTGCCCCTCAATCCCAGTGCTGGGGAGAGAGTCAGGGGAATACCAGGGAGCCAGCCACCCTAGTGGAGTGGGCGCTCTGGTGGCAGTGAGAAACTGTGTCCCCCGAAAAGGTAGAAGGGCTGGAGAGATGGCTCAGCAACCAAGAGAACTAAGTTTAGTCCCAGCCCCCATGAGAAGGCCTAGAACTCTCTGGAAGTTCAGTTCCAGGGGATTTGATGTCCTTTTCTGACATTTATGGCTACTGCACAGATGGTGCACGCACATACAAACAGGTAAACACTCAAATATAAACTTAAAAAATTAAAAAAATAAGATAGGAAAGTGATGGAAGGAAATACTCAAGGTTAACACATGCACACACATATGCTCAAATAGACATTCACAGATGAATACATGCATGCACACACATATACATGTATGCACAGACATACACACAGAGAAGTGAAAGAAAAACCCAAACTAAACGACAAAACCATCCCCACTAGAAGAGAATCAAAAGACACACCATAAACTGTGATGAGGTAGTGTTTCCAAGATACATATCTGATAACAACAACTACTTCTAAAATAAAGAATTCCCAAAACCCTGTAAGAAAATAACCCAACAGGTGGTGATGCCACACACCAGCACTTGGGAGGCAGAGGCAGATGGATCTCTGTGAGTTTGAGGTCAGCCTGGTCTACAGAGTGAGTTCCAGGATAGCCAGGGTTCTGTTACACAAGAGTTCCAGTTACACAAAGAAACTCTGTTAAATATTAAAATAAAAAAAGGAAGGAAGGAGGGAGGGAAGGGAGCAAGGAAAGAAAGAAGGAAGGAAGGAAGGGGAAAATCAATAAAATAAAATGAACTTAATATCTGAATACACATTTTGTCAAAGAAGACACCTGGATATCAGAACTGTCCACAAGGCTGGCTAGACGGCTCAGGTACCGCCAGCCTCCCCTGATGACCCCCTTTCACATGGTGGAAGGATAGAACTGACATACGAGTTGTCCTCTGACCTCCACACACATTCCGTACCGTGTGCATGTAAGCACCCACACATACACACGTAATAAAAATAAATACATAAGCTGAACATGGCGCTATACACCTTTAATACCAGCACATGGAAGGCAGAGACAGGTGGATCTCTGTGAATTTGAAACCAGCTGATCTACATAGCAAGACCCTGTTACAAAGAAAACGTATAAAATAAAATAATAAATAAGGTTCATCACCATTTGTCACAGGGAAACACATTAAAGTAAGACACTAGCCTGGCAGGATGAAGCAGGCCTGAGACCTCAGCACTTAGAGGGTGAGACAGAAGAATCTTGTGTTTGAGGGTAGCTATGGGCTAAAAAATTAGTTCCAGGCTAGCCCAAGCAATATGGAAGGTTTGAGGGCAATCTAAGCTACATAGTGAGACCCTGTCTATAAACAAAGAAAGGAAGGAAGAAAAGAGAGAAAAAGAGGTTGGGTACCTCAGTGGTAGTGATAGAATGCTTTCCTAGCATGGGAAAGGCCCTGGGTTCTACCCTCAGCCTGGGTGGGGCCAGGGACACACAGCCTAGGTGAATGAGACAGAGCAAGAGTGAGTAAGCTCTACATATGTGGCACAATTTACATAACATCTGAGATAATGCCCAGCAGTCTACAGTGACACTCAGCCTCTCAGTATCTCAGGGTGGGAGAGGACAGGAAAGAATATTATAGAAGATGAAGATGCTTATGAGATGGATCTGGTGGTCACTGACAAAGAAGTTGAGGCAGAAGATTGCCAGTTGGAGGCCATCCTGGGCTACAGAGTCAAACTACCTCAAAGAAAAAAAATGAAAAAGGCTCCAGCCTCAGGAGAGAGCAACTGAAGAAGGCATCTGATGTGGATCCCCGGCTAACCAGTGCGTGGATACTGATGAGAATGTGGACCCCCAGCTAACCAGTGCATGGATACTGATGAGAATGTGGACCCCCAGCTAACCAGTGCATGGATACTGATGAGAATGTGGACCCCCAGCTAACCAGTGCATGGATACTGATGAGAAGGGAAAGCAGAGGGT
The DNA here is from genome assembly GCA_004025045.1 of Sigmodon hispidus. Taxonomy (NCBI): domain Eukaryota; kingdom Metazoa; phylum Chordata; class Mammalia; order Rodentia; family Cricetidae; genus Sigmodon; species Sigmodon hispidus. Next base: position 126,182 of record PVIH01001063.1, on the reverse strand, counting down.
TCTCTGGGTTACTGACCTCTCTGGTGCACAGAGGCGGAGACCGTACCCAGATAGGGCTTTGGGACTTTTCTGTGTAGTGGTTACACTAAGGCAAACAGCTCTTCATCACCAGGATGGCCTGGTGTCCACAAGGGATGCATGGACACCTACAGTCCTTCCAGGAACCCATGCTGGCCTCTGGGCCATTGAATGGAGGATGAGTGGTCAGAGCACACCAGATTCATTACCTTCTCCTGGAGGCCCTTCATCTTTCTGGATCTCTCTCCTGGACAGTCAGAGCTGTCTGGGTCTGGCTTTGAGCCCCAAGGATTCTCTGGCTCAGCCTCTCTCTTCTCTTCCTGACTCCAGAAGAATGTGGGGCCCAGAAGACTGCGAATGATGTCTTCAGCATTTTCCAGCTGGAGTCCCAGCTAGAGAGAGAAATCAGAGGTTTATGAATGAGTGACCCAGTCATACAGGTAAGCAGGAGCTGTAGGACTGGGAACAGGGACTCAGGAGGCTAGTCTGGAGCCCTCAGGGCTCCCTGGGGCTCCCTGGGGCTCCCTGGGCTCAGGAAACAGGGCCCAACCTTGAAATTTTCAGGCAGAATTTCCTAAGAATTCTTCGGGAGCTTCAAATGCCACCTTCTCTGGGCAGCCCTCCTCATCACATCTTCATCTCAGGCCACACACCCCTATCTGGGTTTCCATCACACAGCAACAAGGTAACACCCAGACCCTGTCATGGGAATTCCCTCGAGGGGTGTCGGAACCGAGGAATTATCCATGAGGCATCCACTAGCCCAGATGATTCTCAGAAGCTTGTGAATTCATCGGTACGTACTTTACCCCCTTCACCTCACCGCCTTCCTGTGTGTTTATAAGCCATCCACCCACCCAGACATCTGCCTTCCCTTCTTTTTACCTCTCCCCCCCCTCCTGCCATCCAGCTGTCTTTGATGGTGTTTGGCACAGGGTGGCACCGCCCCCAGCTGGCAGTGTCTGAGTGACAGGCCCTGGTCTCCCTCAGCCAGAAAGGCCTGGGAAAGCACAGAGCACATGTTCTACACACAGACTCCAGAGCCTTGGGACAAAATGTCAGGGCTTCACAGCAACCCTTGGGACACCAGCTGCAGAGGTCTTTCTATTCCCTGTCACTCAGTTGGAGAGTGGGAGAATGCTTGCCTAGCATGCGCTGGGGTTCCAGCCCCAGCACTGTAAGAGGGGGGCCACAGAGTGTGAGGGGTGGGGGGTACAGAGAGGAAGGGGGGGCACAGAGAGGGAGCATTCAGGTGGGAGTGGCGTCATGTGACAGAGCACTTGCTTGTCACCATGAGGAATGAATGAGTGTGGGGCAACAGTGGAAGATAATTTCTCTCCCTCCCTCCCTCCCTCCCTCCCTCCCCTCCGTTCCTTGTGAACACCACTCTTCCTCTTCTGGGCTCTTACACTCCTAGTAGCCTCCTTAGCAGGCACTCTCTGACCTCAGCTCTGCTTGGGTCCACTTGACTGAGCCTAAAACTACCGCTGGAGGAAACACACCTCCAGGCCCGACCGTCCATAGGGTGTTTCCAAGGAGCTAAGTGAGGAGGAAAGACTCTGAAGCTGCTCCATTCTACAGGCTGGAATCTGGTCTGAATAAAAATGAGAAAGTCAGAGCCAGTGACACGGTAGAGCGGATAATGGGGCTTGCAGCCCGTGCTGATGATGGAGTCCTGTCTCTCTAACCTACATGCTGCGAGGATGTACTTGACTCCTACCCAACACGTGCACAATGTGGTGCCCATATGCTCTACCTCTAACAAGAAATAAATATTTTGAAATAAGAGAAAGCAAGCTGTGCACCAGCATATGTGCGCATTTAGATGTGTGTGCACATATACATACATTACATGTTCCTGACTGTGGATCCCATGTGGCCACAGCCGCCTCACACTCTCCCTCCCCACCATAATGGACTGTACTCTCGAATTGAGCCAAAATAAAAATCTTCTTTTCTTCACTTGATTTTGCTATAGATCTCATCACAGCAACAAGAAATTTAATACAATGTCCACCCTTCAGGTCTCAGTTCAAACCTCATGACCCCAAACAAGCAGTTTGAGGTTGCCATGGTCACTTTTGGCTGCCTTCCTCTGCTTTAAGACACGGTTCCGAACAACACCGCCTGCCATCTTCATGATGGTCACTACTGCGCTTGTTGACAGCTGATCCCTCACAGAAGGGTGAGGACAGGCATTGCTCCTCCCAGACAGTTATATGTACCAACTGCATGTGGCCTCGTGACCTTAGAGAGGGGCTAGAGTACAGGCCACGGAAAGCTAGGGACAGGGGCTCCATCTATTGGTCACAAAGGAGCCGTCATCCACACCAGGTGCAGAGTTTACAGCATGGCTGATCTCTAAGCTTAATGGGTTTATTGGTTCCTCAGAGAGAACTCTGGAGAACTCAGAGTTTGGTTTGCCATTAGGATTTTAGATAGAGGAGGTAGAAATTGTTTATTCTACCCAGGGAGAAAATTTCCACGATAGCCTCCAAGAATGGAAAGTACCAGGAGAGCAGGGACCTTGCCTTAATTGTTCATCACTAGGTATCCAGAGCACATTTCTTGTTACAGTGTCAGCTGGAGGAGCAATATTTCTGCAGTGGATGGTAGGTAGATAGATGGAGAAATGTAAGTGGATGGGTAAGTGAATAGAATGGGGATGGATAAACTGATGGAGTCAGATGGAAGGTGGGAATACAAATTGGTTAATATGAGTGATAGATAGATGGATCAGAGAGATGGATGGAAGAATAGATGGGTGAGTGGGATGGATGGATGTATATATGGAAGGATGTATGTATGTATATATGGATGGATGGATGAATGATGGATGAATGGATGGATGAGTAGGATGGATTGGAGAGATGGATGGATGGATAGATGGGTGGATAGATGATGGATGGATGGATGGGAGGATAGATGATGGATGGATGGATGAGGGATGGATGGTGGATAGATGGATGTGAATGGATGATGGATGGATGGATGGGAGGATGGATGATGGATGGATGGATGAGGGATGGATGGTGGATAGATGGATGTGAATGGATGATGGATGGATGGATGGATGATGGAACGAAGAGGAATGAATGAGAAGGTCAAACAGGATGGAAGAACGTTTGGATAACATGTGCAAATAGATGATGGCTATACCCATGGGCAGGCTAGATGAGTCAAAAAATAATAGATGGAATGTAGAACAACAGAAGAGAGGTATAGGTAGACAGACAGATGGACAGCTAGGACATTTCTTGTCCTGCCTCCTGGATAGGCCCTAGGGAGATTACAAGTACAGCCCTCTTACCTCCAGCAGGTTGAAGGCCCAGCCAGCAGCGTGGAAAGTGAGGTTGATCATGGCAGAGCGAGGGAGGAAGGAGCTGGAGGAGAAGAGGAGGATCCTCTCCAGGTTGCCTCCAAGGCTGCCAGATGCTAAGGGAAAAGAGAGCATCCTGGGAGCTAGGAAGAAAAGCTACACCCACAGTGTGTCCTGCCCCAGGAGAGGGTTACGCATCTCCTCCACTCGGTGAAGGCCAAGAAGGATGCCAGAGCACCCCTCCATGGCCTTTGCATCTCAGGACGGCTGGGGTAGTTCAGGGACCTGAGCTGAAAAGACTTCTGTGGCTTCCCCCACTGCCCATATGGACGGGCCCTTGTGCAGGAGGGTGTTTCCACTTACTGAGACAGGTTCTCACTAAGTTGTCCAGGCTGTCCCTGAACGTGCTCTATGTTACCCAGACAAGGGAAAGAGTATCCTTAGGCCCTGTGTTTTTGGAGTTTGGAGCTCGGGGGTCCCCAGGCCTTGTGGCCCAAGGTGAGTCATACTTGAGTGGAAGGTGACATCCGAATAAGACGAGTGTTTCCAGGGCTCTGTCTGGAACTGCTGACTGAGGATGTCCTCAGGGAGGGAGTCCCGAAGGTCACGTTTCAGGGGATCATCTGTCTCCAGCAGCTGCAGGATGTGGCTCGACACAAAGGAGCCCACTGGGACAGGGTGGCAGCAACAAACAACTGTCAGCCACTGGCCAAGACTCTGCCTCAGCCCCGGTTGCCCCACCCCCATGCCAGGGCTGCTTAGGACCCTGCAGCCTAAAGTCAACAGTGCATGGAATTCTAATGAGTTTCCCTGAAGGCAAAGGAAAAGTATGGAGTGAGATGCCTTGGCTTGAAGATCAGACCCAAGTCTGAACCCCAGTTCAGTTCTACAGGTGCAAGCTGTGTTACCTCAAGATGGTGCTACTACCTCTCTGTACCTCATCTGTGAAATGGGGATAGCAAGCTGCATTTCAAATCCTCATTCTACCCAGAGCCTTTTAAAACCTTATGCGTTTGCAGGTATACATGTATGTGCATGTCTATAGAGCCCAGGGGACAGCTGCAATGTTTCTTGGGCACCATTCACGTTGTTTGGGGAAAGCTTTCTCTTCTCTGGAATGTGCCAATTCTGCTAGGCTGGCCAGCCAACCAGTGAGCTTGAGAGATCCACCTGTATCCCCTCCATAGCACTGGATTACAAAGGTGTGCTAACATACTCTTTATATGTGGGCTCTGGAGATGAAAACCAGGTCCCTCACATTTACTCAGCAGGCACCTTACTAGCTGATGTCCCCCCCCCCCAGGCCGTACTTCTATTACTTTTAAGTGCATTGGAGATGCTCATTCTGTGAAATGAAACAACATTTCTCAATGGGCTGTTGGCAAACGTCAGTCAAGGCCAAACCCAGAACCCGAGAGTCTAATTATCTCAGAGCAGACAACATGGTGATGTGTGGTCCATGATGGAGACTCTGCCAGGGTCCTGCACGGTAAGATGAAATGGGTGTGTGAGTAGGTCCAAGTGCACAGGGAATCAGCCTAATAGAAACTCTGGCATAAGATAATGTAAGCTCCCAGAGGGCACAGATGGAAGTTTCTCACACATCTAGCCATGGGACAGGGCTGACTTTGGGGGGCAGAGCACCCATTTATCCCACTGCAGCAAATAGTTGATGCCTTGGAAGCTTTCAGACTGTCTACTATGATTCAAGTCCCTACATCCTGTATCCCCAAGTCTAAAACTAGGCTACATCTTCTGGTGACCCTGCTTCCACAGAAGGTTTGGGACATGGGACTGGATTGTTGTTTTGTTTCGTTTTGCAGAGTGAAAGATGGGGCCAAAGGCCTCACTGCACATGCAAGGCAAGTGCTCTGTTGCTGAACTGTACCCCTGGCCCTATATCCACTTCAGACAAACACACTACTTACATAGGTGGTTTGCTTTCAAGAAAATGTCAAGTCACCTTAGGCAGATGTTTCGGCAGGTCACTTTGGGTTATTGGTGGAGACAGGTAAAACAGATGGGGGGTCACATGTGTGTTATTTGTGTGTACTTGTCTGTGTTATGAAGATGTTTGTTGATTGGCTGTTGTTTGGATGACTGAAGTGCTGAGGCTGGACCCCATGGCCTCACGCCCGCCAGGCAAACTCTCTAGCACTGTGGTGAAGTTTCGATGTCACCCCAGCAAACTGCTCTCAGGGAATGCATTCCTGGGTCGGGGGAAGAAGACCTTCACTGTCCACTCATGTCCCTGCCTTTAAACACAACTGCAGAAAGAACGAAAAAGGGCAATCCTCTCATGCCATCCTCACATCCTCACGCACCAGCCCACCTTCCCCTCAGCATACTCTGAGGCACGTGCTGTCCCATTTCACAGATAGAATCAGAGTCTCACAGCAACGTGAGTCTCTCTCCTGGGACACACAGACAAGGAAGAGTTGTGCTGAGATATCAACCTAGATGTTAATATGCTATGCATTACATAAATTTTAAAATTGCTTTTAAACTTTAATTGCAATACAAGATAATGGCCAGGCCTTTTATATGTTAGGCAAGTGGTCTACCACTGAGCCCCAGCCCCACCCTAGCCTTTGCTCTTGGAGACAGGGCTTTGCTATGCAGTTATGTAGTCCAACCTGGCCTGGACCTCATAATTCTTCTTCATCACCTCTAGTGCAAAAATTACAGATGTGCACCATCATAGCTGGCCAGTTACTGGGTTTGTGCTTTTGTTTAGTGAGCTGAATTTAGCCTTCATATTTACATCCCAAGTGTATGAGCTATGCCCAGAGTTCCCCAATTTAAAGGGAACTCACTGACCCCCAAAGTGGTTCTCCGTTTCTCTCAGTTAGGGTCTCCTGTAGATCGGGTTGGTCTTGGGTGTCTCTAAACAGAACTGCTGTGATCTGGCCAGAGTGAGCAGACCTTGGTGAGGCTCAAGGAAACTGAGGAGCTGAGAAAGGGACTTTTTTCTAGTTATCCGCAGTCAGGATGGGGACTGAAGTTGCCTTTGGGGGAACACACTGGGTCAGTTGTCTAGTACAGGTAGATGGTGCTGGGACTCCTAATCACATTGCCCCACCCAACAAGACACATGGCACAGCCCCATCCACAACCCCATTCTGCCCTACTCACCCTGGGTGGACCGCTCCCTTGCCTGTGTGTGCCGCACCTGGGCAAACACCTCCTCACTGGGGCACCTCATCAGAGCCAGGTAGGCATTGATACGGAGCTCTGTGTCCTCCTCAGGAGTTTGGTACAGGTGAGAGAGCACTGACCTCTGGCTTGGAAAAGATATTCATCATTCAGCACCCATCCACCCCCATAGTGCCCTTGTTCCTACAGTTGGCCCTGTGACCCCACCAGATCCCTTGATGTCTCTACCATAAGCAATTTTTATAGCACACTGTCACCTGTGGCCCTACTGTGAGATGTAGTGGGATCATGCCTATTTCCCAGTCCTCTTATCCCAGAGCCTGGTCATTTTTCATGCATATCAATATATAACAGATATACATGAATGCATTCCAAAAAAGATTTATTTACAAAACAACATAAATACAAAATATAAATGTCTTAGTGATCCTAGGCCCAGTCCTGAGGAAGTCACCTCCAGACTCTGTGTCTCTTCATCAACTCCTCCCAGCTTCTCTCAGTGTAGCCATCTGGCCATCTATTCATAGCATGTTCTTTCTGAGTACCAGATGGGATAGATGACATCACAAACATGACTGACCCAGCCCCCACACAACTGACACTCAGGCTCTAGAGCAATGAGGGTTTGAGACATAGAACACATAAGCAAAACCAGAGATTCTGGGGGTCAAGGAGGTTCAGTTTTGGGTGAAACAGCATCTGAGTGAAGAGGACTCTCTCTCTGTGTGTGTGTGTGTGTGTGTGTGTGTGTGTGTGTGTGTGTGTGAGAGAGAGAGAGAGAGAGAGAGAGAGAGAGAACCATGGGCAACTTCCCCAGGAGACTGTCATCTGTGGCCCTACTGTGAGAGGTAGTGGGGCTACTACCCAGTCTTCTGCAAAAGCAGCAAATACTCTTAATTTCTGGAATATCTGTATAGCTCCTCTTAAGACCTTATAGTCTTTAAGATCTTTTATTTTATTTATGTGTGTTTGCTTATATGAATTTATGTGCATCATGTGTGTACATGCAGGCATATATGTTTAAATGCTGGAGGTCAAAACCGAGTACCTTCTGTCAATCACTTTTCACCTTATTTTTACATTTTATCTGTATGAGTATTTGCCTGCCTGCCTGCATGCTTGTACACCATATCTGTGTCTGGTGCCTGTGGAGGCCAGAGAGGGCATTGGATCTCCTGGAACTGGAGTTAGCGATGGTTGTGAGCAGCCATGAGGGTGCTGGGACCTGAACCCAGGGCTGCTGAAGAGCAGCAGGTGCTCTTAGCTTCTGAGACATCTCTCCGGCCCGCCTTGCCTTTTTTTTTTTTTTAAGATTTTATTATTTTATTTATGTATGTTTTCTTGCATGAGCTTATGTGCAGCATGTGTGTGCAGAAGCCCATAGAGGCCAGATTTCCTGGAAATGGAGTTGCAGGTGGTGGTGAGCCACCATATGGATGCTGGGAACTGAACCCAGGTCCCCTGTGAGGGCGGCAGCAACATTTCCCTAACCACTCTGCAGCTTATTTTAAAAAACAAAAGATTTACATGTTGTTTCTCTAAGGCCTCTCAGTAAGCCTGGGGCTCAGCACCAGCAAACCCATGGATTCTCCCATCTCTGTCCCTGTCCACAGAGCTGGGATTACAGGCATGGTGGGTTCTTATGTAGGTTCTAGGGATGAAACTCAGCTCCCCATGCTTGTACAAGAAACCCTTTACCAACTGAACCTTAACCATCGCCACCTTCTCTCCCCAGCAATGCTCTCCATACACTTACAGAATGGGACCTGAGGACATCCGAAAGAAAAAGTAGTAGATGAGGCTATCATGTGCTAGCAGGTCAGAAACCAGACCACAGAGAGCTCAGTGGTTCATGGGTAAAGGCCTGACCTTGACTGAGTGACAGACAGATTGGACAGCCTTTTCCTATAACGACACAGACAATAACTTTCCTGGGCCTTGCAGTTTCTCTTGCAAAGATTCCACTCAGCAATTGTAGCAACAAAGTAGCCACAGATAGCCCATAACTATCTATATACTGATAAAGTTTTATTTACAAGAGCAGATAGCAGGCCAGGAGTCTGCCAGTGCTGGTACATGTGGGTCTGGACCATGTGGCAGCATCAGAAATCACATTATCTGGACCACTTGGTAGTATCAGAAATCACATACTCATTTGTGGGTTTAATTTGGTGAATAATCAGCTTCCCACACTAAAGACAGGTTTTAGAAGACAGAAGCAAACTACCTGCTCACACTGGTACCCAGGCAGGCCCTCAGCACACAGGAGCTGCTCAATAAACATGTAATGATTTTGAAGGAAGAGGTGAATTGACAGCCTAGGTCAAGTTCACCCATTGTCCAACCGCAGCCAGAGGGAAAACACAAGGACTCACGTCTGCAGAGCAAGGGATCCTTCGGAAGGCCTGGATAGCCGCCAGCCGGATCTCTGGAGAGATGCCCCTCAGTGATGCACAGGCACTCAGCACAGGGGCAAGAGCTGCTGCTGCCAGACCAGCATTACCGATGGCCTTCAGAACGAGCTGGAGCTGCAAAATTATGGCAGTGGGGTGGACCATGAGGTTTGGAAGGGCCCCCCATCCCACCCACTTGTCCAAGGATGACCTGCCAGGCAAAACCAGAACCAGCGCTGACACACTAGCTATGCTCACCTGGCTAGCATCCACAGGCCCTGGGAAGCCGCAGTTCACACCCAGAGCTTCTTCCAGAATCTTCACAAGGGAGGCAACTCCAGGTAGCTGTTGGCAGTGCCCATCTAGAGCAGCACAGAGGTTGTGTACCAGAGCTGAGATGCCAAGGAGGGCACTTGGACTGATGTCCGGAGACTGCAACAGTGGCTGGGGAAGCACAACAGCCCACCCATCCCAAAAAGGCTGGTAAGTGATGTATGAAGGGCACTCAGTCTTCCTCAATCCTCATCAGCCTGGCATTTCCTAAGTTCACAGAAGCCTGGTCCCTACCTCTTGCATGGACTTATTTCTAGAGAGGTCCTGGGGGTCTCTGGCATGTACCCAGGATAGAGATTTATACTTAGGCTAAATAAGGATAGGAACATTTATGTAATACCTAGGGGTATTTGGGGGCATCATAATAGGAGTTAGGAGGGTTAGGGATGTGGCTCAGTGGCATAGCACCTGTCTAGCACGTGCAAGGTCCTTGATTCAATGCCCAACATCAGAAAAATAATAGTGAAAATGTCACTGTTAGGTATGATGGTGTAAGCCTATAGTTGTAGCAGTAAAAGCAAGGGTTCAAAACCAGCCTAAACCACATAGTCAGATGTTCTTTCAAAAGATGTGAAGCAAGCAACAGGAAATAAAATAGCAGCTGGAGGAGGCAGGAAGCTGCTGTTGTCATGATCCGAGACCAGGGGTCCTGCCAAAGGGCGTCTCTTGAGGAGGACAACCCACCTATGCCAGCCAGCAGCATTGAACTGAATGACCCCTGTCCAAGCTGCCAGCTTGAGTGAGCAGGGTGAAGGGCCCTAAACAGAAGTTGAGCAGAGAATCCTGGCCACAGGGTCAGGCCACCTCACACACAGCACAACAGCTTCTTCTCCTTCCCATGAGCAATAAATGAGACATAGTTTTCTCTGCACCAAGTAGATCACAAGAGCCAGTGGCCTGGATGGACTGCTGCACTCCCACTGGGGAGCTGCACAAGACAGAAGTCCTCTTCCAGAGACCAGGGGGTTCCCAAGGGCAGGCCAGAGTCCCTCTGTGAATGCAGGAAGGCACCCCTGGAGGACTGAGGGGCCTGGGCTGGGGCCTGGAATCAGCTCAGGTGTGTCATGAAAACAACCAGTTCACACCAGCTCTATCAGAAGGCTTCTTGGAAGTATGGAATCACTACTCTTTTTTTTTTTTTTTTAAATGTAGTTTCTCTAAATGCAAGCATGAATCTTTTGATTCTTGGACTATCTTAGTCTAACCACCAGCTCAAAAGCTGCCTGTGAACCTAGCAACAGGCTCCAGCATCCATGTGCCTTCCGGCAGACATGGCCCCTCTCCAGCTCATGCCCTGCGCTCACTGCACATGCATGGCCCTCTCCAGCTCATGCACTGTGCTCACTGCACATGCATGGCCATCTCCAGCTCATGCCCTGAGCTCACTGCACATGCATGGCCGTCTCTAGCTCATGCACTGTGCTCACTGTGCATGGCCCCTCTCCAGCTCATGCCCTGAGCTCACTGCACATGCATGGCCCTCTCCAGCTCATGCACTGAGCTCACTGCACATGCATGGCCGTCTCTAGCTCATGCACTGTGCTCACTGTGCATG